>PVIR01005128.1:47795-74304 GCA_004026965.1 Petromus typicus | reverse complement strand
TTACGTATGTTGAACCATCCTTGCATCCCTGGGATGAATCCAACTTGGTCAGGGTGTATAATCTTTTTGATAATTCTCTGTATTCTGTTTGCCAGGATCTTATTGAGGATTTTGGCATCGATATTCATTAGAGATATTGGCCTGTAGTTCTCTTTTTTGGTTGGGTCTTTCTCTGCTTTTGGAATCAGGGTAATGGTTGTTTCCAGGAATGAGTTTGGGAGTACTGCTACCCTTTCAATTTCACTGAAGAGTTTCAGCAGTAGAGGCACTAACTCTTCTTTAAAAGTTTTATGGAATTCAACAGTAAAACCATCAGGTCCAGGGCTTTTCTTTGTTGGCAAGTTTTTAATTATATTTTCAATTTCACAGATTGTTATTGGGGCATTTAATATTTCTATATCTTCTTTATTCAGCTTTGGGAGTTCATGTGTGTAAAAATCTATCCATTTCTTCTACATTTTCCATTTTATTGAAGTATAAATTTTCAAAGTAGGTGTTTATTATCCTCTGGACTTCCTCTGGGTCGGTAGTAATTTCTCTGTTCTCACTCCTAATAGCATAGATATGAGCCTTTTCCTTCCTTTGTTTAATGAGGTTGACTAAGGGTCTACCAATTTTGTTTATCCTCTCAAAGAACCAACTTTTGGATTCACTGATTTTTTGAACCGTTCTTTTGGTTTCTATTGCATTAATTTCTGCCCTGATCCTGGTAATTTCTTGCCTAGTGCGAGCTTTGGGTTTGTTTTGCTCCTCTCTTTCTAGTCGCTTGAGGTTCAGTATTAAATTGTTTATTTGAGCTTTCTCCGTTTTCTGGATGTAGGCTTTCACTGCTATGAATTTTCCTCGTAGAACTGCTTTCATTGTGTCCCATAAATTTCTATATGTTGTACTGGGGTTACCGTTTAGTTGTAAGAACTGCTCAATTTCTTCTCTAATTTCTTCTGTGACCCATTGGTTGATGAGCAGAGTGTTGTTCAGTTTCCATGTGTTTGTGAAGATCCTGGGCTTTCCTTTGCTATTCAGCTCCAAGTTCAGGGCACTATGGTCCAACAGTATACAAGGGATAACTTCAATCCCTTTACAGTTGTTTAAACTTGTTCTATGAACGAGCACATGGTCGATTTTGGAGAATGATCCATGGGCAGCTGAGAAGAATGTAAATTCTGAGTGTGTGGAGTGAAATACTCTGTAGGCATCTATTAAGTCCATTTGCTGAAAAATCTGGTTGAGCTCCAGGATTTCCTTAGTGACTTTTTGTTCAGTTGATCTGTCTCTTTGTGACAGCGGGGTATTGAGGTCCCCTACTATTATTGTATTGGAGTTTATCTGGTGTTTCAAGTCTGTTAATATTTGTTTTATATAGTTGGGTGCATTAGAATTTGGAGCATAGATATTTAAGATTGTGATTTCTGTCTCTTGGATTTTTCCCTGAACTAAAAGATAGTGTCCATCTTTATCTCTCTTTATCAGCTTTGGCTTGAAGTCTATTTTGTCTGCAAATAAAATTGCCACTCCTGCATTCTTGCTGTTTCCAGTCACATGGAGTATTGTTTTCCATCCCTTTACTTTTAGTGCATGGGTTTCTTTCTGAATTAGGTGTGTTTTTTGTATACAGCAGATTGTAGGATCTTGTTTTTTGATCCACTCTGCCAGTCTGTATCTCTTAATTGGCGCGTTGAGTCCATTGACATTAATGGTTATGACTGATATAGGTAAATTTAGTGCTGCCATGTTTTCCTGTTCTTGACTGTGTTATTCTATTTTTGCCCTTTCCCCATCAGTTTCTTGTTTGGTCCCATGGGTTGACTTGGTTAGGTCTCATGGATTTGTAACTTTCCTTATTTTTCTCCAAGATATTCTTTAAAATGTTTTGGAGCACAGGTTTCGTATTTGTGAAGTTTTTCAGGTGTTCTTTGTCATGAAAGTATTTTATTTCTCCATCAGATATGAAGGATAGTTTTGCAGGATACAGTAGTCTGGGTTGGAAGTTGTTTTCCTTTAGGGCTTGGAAGACTTCACTCCAGGCTCTTCTTGCATTGAGTGTTTGAGTTGAGAAGTCCACTATGATCCTGACAGGCTTCCCTTGGAATGTAACTGTTTTCTTTTCTCTGGCTGCTTTCAGTATTTCATTCTTTTTTTGGGTATCTGGGACTTTTATGATTATATGTCTAGGTGTAGATTTTTTCATGTCATGGGCATGTGGCATTCTGTATGCCTCATATATTTGTATGTCTAATTCTTTACCTTTTTCTGTGAAGTTTTCTGCCATTATTTCTGTGAATAACTTTTTGATGTCTTTAGCATTGTCTCCTGCTTCCTCAGTGACTCCAATTAATCTTATGTTATTCTTCTTTGAATCATCTAGGAGCTGTTGGACTGACTTTTCATTATCACTTGCTTTTTTCCATATATTATGCCTTTCCAGTTCATTGGTGGAGATCCTGTCTTCTAGGTCTGAAATTTGGTCTTCTGCCAAATTCATTCTATTGCACAAGCTTTCATTTTCTTTCTTAATTTCCTGGGCTTCTGCTCGTAGGTGTTTAAAAGGTTCCATTGCTTTTGCTATCTTGGATTCTATCAACTCCATGATTTCCTCTTTAGCTTTATTAATCATCCTGTTGACAGTGTCCAATATCTCTGCTTTCATCTCAGAGATCAGTTCTGATTTCCATTTTACTAGATCTGCTTTGGTTACCATTTCCGAGGACCCTAGAGACTGGGCTTCAAACTTCTCTATTTCCCTTCCCCCTGTGTTACCTTGAAGTGAGGATCTTTGTTTCTGAGACTCTTAGTGTTTCCTCATCTCTGACCTGCCCTGATTTCTGGCGCTGTTTGTTGCAAGTCACTTTCCTCCTAATAGTTATGAACCTTAAAATAGCAGTGTTTCCTGGGTTGGTCTTTGCAGTCTGTATTAGGGTCTAAAGAAAAACCCCTAGTTCTGGCACACCATATGAGGCACTCAAGCAATACAGTCAGAACACCTTCTCCCGTCTGCTTTAGAGGCAGGAAGGCTCTGACTCCTGAACTGCTACAATGGCACTCCCTGAGGTTCCAATGGACCTGCCTGCTCACCAATACAGAGTCTCTGGGCTCACTTGTGCAGTCGGCCTGGAGGCCAGTAGGCTGTAGGCCCTGTGCAGCTGCAATGGTAGGGGCTGATGTTCCAACAGGCCCACCTACTCACCAATACAAGGTGACTGGATGTGCTTCTGCAGTTGCTGTGGAGAAAGTCAGACTATGACCTGCTAACCTCAGTCCCTGGGTGCTCTTCCGGCGTGGGCCTGGAAGCCAGTAAGCTCCAACCCTGGCGCAGATTCGGTGACACAGATTCAGTACATTCACCATTTCCTGAGCCACCCGCTGCTAAACTCAGTCCCTGGGCGCTCTTCTGGCGTGGGCCGGGAGGCCAGTAAGCTCTAACCCCAGCACAGATTCGGTGACGCAGATTCAGTGGCCCAGATAAACCTCTTTATCCAAATTTTCCTAATAACTGAGGTTCAGGAGATTCTTTACATTTTTTTTCCCCTATGGTCAAGTCGAATCATCTATTATTTTAGTAATATTTCAAACAAGTCCTCTAATGACTCTGATGCATCTCCTCTCACAGCCTCTTCCTCACCCCTACCATCCCTGCGACGTGCCTGTCTGTACTCCCTTTACCCTTCTTTTTGCTATTACCTTGGTATTTCTGCTTGTATTCAAAAGTAAATCCATCACACATGATGGCAAACTTAGCAGCCTTGCTCCACAGCCTGGCCTCTGCTGAGGGGAGGCAAAGCACACAGGACCATGCGTGGAGTAGGTCCTACCAGAAACCAAGCTCTGTTTCAAGGAGAGGCTCTTGGATTGGTTCCCAACAGATAAATCTTCACTGGCTTGGAGAACAGCAAGGATCATTGCACAAATGCCACTGTTATCTTGTTGTTGTTGTTGTTGTTGTTTTAATAGTTAACTACAGAATTCTGGATAGAACATAACTTTCCATAACTCATTCGAGATCTTTAGCAGATTCAGGATCTAAATGCTGGTGTCCAGGGATCGTCTCAGAGCCTCTACCTGCGTTACATCAACCACACTGTGTTGTTCCTATGCAGGCCCACTGACCCTTCCTTCCTGTGCTCTGCCATGCACCAGCTGAGGAAAAGCTGCCACCTTCAGACACTACTGCAAGTCAGTCAGGGACAGAGCTGCAATTTGAAATGTCTAACTCTTGTGCTGATTTGGCCTAAGCGGAAGCAGAATTTATGAATTCATTTTGCAATAGACCTTGAACATCTGTGGGGTGGTGGATCTGAAAATGAGTAGGACCTAACTCCACAGGCTAGCTGATCCCATGTGAGGGTTGGGTCTCTAAAGGACGACGGCACCTCTGCCGTGTGCCCAGAGTCCTGGATGGCTGGAAAGATTTGTGCAGATAAATTAAGCAACCGTTAAAAAAAAAACAACCAAACCTGTCAGACTCAATACTGACTTTACAATACCTAGATGTTCCTCCATGTTTACAGCTGAGTTCCCAAGCCCTACTTATGTCACTTATTTAACATTTTGCCAGTTCTAATATGAAAGGAAGTACGTTTTATTAAAGGTAAAGCATTTTTAATTTCAGAGAAAGCCAGAGTCCAGGCTGAAACCCATGAATACCATGGCAACCTGTTTAGCACTCCTGACACATTTCCAACTTAATGAAGATTTCCTTGCTAATGCCAGAGCCCAACAGCTATTTATTAACTCAGTCTCACCAAGGCTACAAACTGCGTGGAGTAACTGCCCTTAATGATATCACCAATGGAAGTCGTGGCTTCACAAGTCAAAGTGTTATTTCTTCATTACAAAATTGCCACGAAACTTGGTTTTTCAAATTGGAGAACATAATGAGAAACAGTGTTGTTTTCCCACTGTGCCATACTCTAGATTTACGTTTCCTTCTAAAACAGGTTCTACATACATTTATGCCCAGATTCAATTATGTATTGTAGGCAGCAGTGTTCACAGGCAAGAGGAGTTTCCTGAAGCACATTCAGTACTCTAATTTTGCAATTCAATCTAAATTGAGTAAATAACAGACATACAACTTTCAAATATAGGTACATCTCAAAAGTTACTGCTTCTAGATTATTTTGTTCTTTAACTTCTTGTTTTGTTCTTCTACTGCTGTGTTCTACTAATCACATAAAATTACATGTCAATTTATAAAAAGTATCGTGGTAATACCAGATAGCAACAATAAATTTAAAAATGTTCTATTAGAGCATTATTCATGTCCCAAGAAAGTTCCTTTAAAATACCAGAAATGCTATCTTGTTTGTCTAGAAAAGCTCAATGTCTCCAATGAAGTTCTCAAGACCTCACCACCAAGCAAATCAGTGGTACTTGAGCCCTCCTGTTTTCAGTGCAGGGGGAGCAGAGCTGTGAGACCACCTCGGAGGTGCTGCCCTCGGGGAGAACAGGGCAGCATTGCAGCCTGTGCTCCCAGCATTAGCCACTGAGAGCACAAGCAAAGGAGCACTTCTTTCTTCCTGCAGCCAGTTTTACAACTGGTCCTTCATTTAACCTGCTGTCTACTACAGCGATGATAAGTCACACTCTACATCTTGTTTTGATAAGTCATACTTCTGTTTTGCCTGATCTCTTGCCCCAGAAAAGTGGAGTGAAAATTCGGTGTGGAAAGAGAGTTCCTTAACTCTGTTCCCAAACTGTGTTTAACTAATTCCTATGTTGTGTGACTGACTCAATGTGTTCTCTCCCTTAGTACATGGAAGAAGGGATACGGCGGGCATGGCCCAGGGGTAGCAAACCTATGGTGCTCATGCTGCAGCTGTGTGTTATCACTGAATCCGTCACCACTGGCTCAGGATCTCTCTGGGTACAATGGGTGTGAGGCCGGTTAGGGACACCCAGAATCCTGAGAGTCTGTGAGAAACTGTCCAGTACAGCTGAGTATAAACAGTGCTATTCCTACTCCCAATGGCCACCTTGAGAGCAGATCTACCCCATCCTCTCTGGACCTGCATCCTGGGGGACACACTGGAGTAGGTCAGAGAGATACAAAACAGTGCAAGACAGTGGTGCCTGGTGTCTTCTGCAGATCTCCCCTCCTCATTTCACTCCGAGGCACAGTAAATGCCAACGACAGGGAAACACTAAACATAGAGGTAGCATGTCTGGCCACTATTCAAAAGTTAACACTTTTCACACTTTAAAGCTCCTCTTACTCTATCTTGTTCTCAAGTTAAAAAAAATTAAAAAATAATAAGTAGGAGCAGAAAAAAACTGCAAGAATGAGATTATGGGCTGAAAGACAAGAAAGACCAGCTATCGCTATTTTTTGTTAAGAGGAAAATCATTTTGCACATTTGTTTATAATTCCTGTTTACTCTTCAACAAAGAAATTAAAAGGCATATACTGTGGTTTAACTTTACATATGAGTCAGCTCGTCAACTCCTTTGTAAAATTTCACCTCTCAATTTTCAGTTTCTGAAAATATGTTCTTTGTATAGCAGCCAAGTTGATACTTTAATGTTTTGAAGGTTTCAATTCTGAAACCTCTCAGGGGTCACAGTAGTTTCTTTTACCTGCCTCCCCAAGATCTGGAGATGGGATAAGTGCTCAGCAGATGCTCATCCTGAAATGAGAACCGGCTTAAGAGCTTCCAACACCAGTGAGTTCTTTAGTTTCCCTGTGACTCAATTTTCTCATCTTTTCAAGAAGATAAAGAAAGAACCTATCCCAGGGCCACTGAGGGTTGAATAGGTTAATAATGTGTTTGGATGAGGCCTATTTAAAAAAAGTCACTGAGTGTTAGTTATAATCATTGCGTACGGCCAAGAAGACAGGAGTTTTAGGAAGGTTTACCACCTATTTTAGGTTGGCAAAAGGTACCCTGCAGCCTGGGCCGTGCTAGCCTCAGACTGAGCTGGGAGACTTCTGGGGCTGTCACCTGCCTCCCCCCATGCTATGTCCTGCATGGAGCTGTGGGTAGAAAGACCCACTCAGAACACCGTGGTGAAGCTCTACTGACAGCTCCTGGGGAAGCATCCCCATGGAGGACTGTCTTTGGCCCCATGTGTCTTCCAAGCAAGTCTTAACAGAAAACGTACACGTTGTAATAATGACCAAATAAAGCATAATAAAGTGGCATAAACTAACTAAAAGAACACAATTCCTCTTTCATTGCAATTCGCTCATTATTTCATCACTCCAGGACGTAGGAGAAGGCAGATTCTTCTCCCTGCAGAGTTCATAATTTACGACCACATGTACAGTGGTCACTCCAGGGAGCTCTGCAGGTGAACACCCGGTGCCAGAATCACTCTGAGAGAGATTAAAAATATTCATCAAACACTTGTTTTACCAAAGACAACTTAATTTTCTTTTCTCTTAGGTCTGTTTTTTTTAAACCTGACTTCATTTTAAAATTCATGAATAAGCCGGAGGCCTTTTCTAATAGAATTACCCACACCAAATGTCCCAAGATACAGTGAGTGAAGACTTCACATGTTAAACGTAACCAAGGACTGGTGCAAAGCTGTGTGTGCACAGGTGGCGCCTTCACAGCTGGGCTGACCCACACCCTCCCCACCAGTGGAGAGCACACAAGTTCTGGGCTGAGGCCCCACACAAATGCAAATCATCTGGGCAAAAAGCCCATGCATCACAGCCCAGGACACCCTACAGTGACTGCAAACCATGTACGCAAGGGCTGCAGGTCCCCTCCAGGGATGGAATCAGGCGGAAGTACCCTGAGGACCTCACAGCTCTCAGCTCCCGGAGATGAGTGGTTTATGACCCAACAGGAGAGGGATGCTTCATGGTCAGCAGATGCAGGCTGGGGTTTGGCTTGCCAGCCTGGTTCTCAGTTTCTCTAACAAGGCACCTGCGTATGAGACAGGACTAGCAGTATTCACCCTTCTGGGACTATTGGAGAATCGAATGAAAACCTATTACACAGTGCTTAGAATTTATGAAGCATTTAATAAATTCTATGGTTTTTAACACTACTAATGACTCTACTGTTAAGAATGGCAAAGCACCAAGGCTTACAGTGCTTTACCTTGTCTTCCAAAGTTGAGAAGCCTAGGAAGTTCCCAGAATGGCATCTCTCTCACTATACCCCAAGGTTTTCTTCAGCGGAAGAGAAAAATGGCACCTCTGAAGAGCACAAATGGACCTGGTGAAGCTGGTATAATCACTGCTCAGAAAACACGCAGACAGGAGTGGGGCCCAGGTCACGTGGAGCCCACTGCACTCCCTCATGCCTTTACTTAGAAAGAAGAAATGGGCAGAAGGACTCTGCTATGCTAAAAACATGGCAGAAACAGTGGATGGTTGGGTAGACCATCAGCAGTCTATATTCTACATGAATTCTTGGTACCTCTGTTCCCCACTTGCTTTGATTTTGCCTGTGACTTCCTGAAACAAAACACTTAGATGATAACATGTTCAGAGGGGTAAACTACCAGTGATTTAAAAATCCTTCAATACTCTGCATTTACGAGTGCTGAAACTACTGTGTGAGACTATAGCAATAAATTCGCAACACCATGGTCCAAACGCACAGATTGTACAGAACCCAGAGTGAACCATAATACAATCTTAAATTTTGTATGACAATGATAAATATCAACAGTACAACAACATCCATGTTTTTGTTACCCTCTCTGGCGAGGAGTGTATACCTGTGTGTGGAGAATAGGCTCACGGGAAATTTCTATCTCACCACTCAATTTTCATAAACCCACAACTGCGCTAAAAATAAATACTGTTTTTAAATAGCTGAAAAAAACTACACTTCTGTGAATACAGAAAAACTCTGTTTATTCTACCTCTCTGTCATAGCTCTCTGTGGGTGGGCAGGAGTAGGGGGTTTCAGTAGTACAAAGACACACAGAGACCTTGGCCAGAATGTAGAGACTGTTATCTTCATGAGGAACTTGAACAAGTCAAATAATTCTCCAAGGATTGATTTCCAGACAATAACAACTGCCATTCTCACTTCAAAGGAATTTTTATGGAGTCCAAATGAAAGCAGCAAAAAACCCAAGACTCCTTACTAACTGTACACTAGGAAGGTAAAAAAACACATTTTGGTCATTTTTAGAAGATTTGGGGAGAAAGCTATATTGTTAATCTCAGTATTTTACATTTTTAATATTTAAAAGGTGACATTTCTTGTACTCAGTGGCAACTGAAAGAAGTTTGGAACACTGTCCTTTATCTTAAATGATTTTAGAAGGAAAAGATAGTAAAGAAATTACTTTTAAATGTTTCCTTAGGAAATATTTAAGAATGTTTCAAATGGATTATACTGTACACTTATAGTTGAAAAACAAGATAGTGCTTATGGTTTTATGTTTACTACCTTGATCCTGTCTTCTAATCCCCAGGCCCACTACAGGATAGCTGCAATCCATGAATAGTAATTTCTTCAAGGGATCTAATCTGCTGACCTAAAATGACCCATAGTCTACTAACCGCTGTACGTGGCACTTTTCAAAACATCTCTGAAAACATCTTTCACAATATTACAAATCAACAGCTGTTCACAAGCTCAGGATACGTAGATTCATTAATAAGAACATGCCATTGTCTTTTCTCTGTCTTTATATGAATTTCCCTGGACTCCATGAGAGAGAGAGAGGGGTGAGGGGAAGCGCAAGGGGAGAGGGGAGAGGAGGAGCAGGAGAGGAAGAGGAGAGAGAGGCAGAGGGTGAGAGGGAGAGGGAGAGAAATTGTTCCCTGCCTTACTCGAGCAGCCTGTGGGAATGGAAAATGTTCAAAACGGGACTGTGCGGCATAGGTGCTACACCTGCCGAGAACACCGAGTCTTCCCACTTCTGTGCAGCAGCAGATGGAAGCAGAGGGCACCACGTTGGGACACCTGGGCAGACGAGGTGCATTTCCTCACCTGATTTTGACACTGGTGATACCTTCGGTATAATCTGCCGCTTGATGTGGCAGAGGCTATTTCCAAAGATACTAGTAAGAAAAGGGTTAATTTCCTACCTTCTGCTCATTGATCTTTTTTACTTGGGAAGGGTGAGGCTGTAATATAACTTTGTTTAAGGAGTTGAATTTTTATACTTCTGTTCGAAGAAATAAAACTTTCCAACAGCTACTAATGGTGGGAATGCTTTATACTGAATAATGGGATAAAAAAATTCTTATTTTCAATTTTTTCTTGTTGTTCAAACTATACCGTAGACATTAGAAAATTCCTGTTTTCACTTTTTGGACTGTACTCCAGAAGCTGATACATTAAAAGGCAAGTTTATATTTACCCATAGGAGTCCAGAATTTCTTCAGACCACCTGAGAACCTTAAAATTTCTGACTCTTTGACTTTATTTTCAAAAACACAAAGCGTATCTCACCTTAAAGGACACGCTTCCCAGAATGCTCCAGAACTGTTTGCCCAATTCTATTTCACTGGCTTTGCATCAACAAAATAAAAACGCTACTTACTCCCACTCTGCTGTATATGTATGTGTGTATGTATGTATGTATGTAAGTAAGAAAAACTATAATCTGGATTCCACTTCTGCTGTATTTACGATCTCCAATACTGGATTTACCACTTACTATTTTGCCTAAAACTTACTAAGCTAGCAGTACTTTTTAATCTGCAGGCTATTTAAATGCTCCTTTTCTAAGCAGTGTAAGTGTTTCCATAATGGTTTTGTTCTTTCCCATTAATTATTCACTGTGTGTATTTTGTAGCGGGGAAACTTGTGCAAAGACAAGTTAAGGGATATGCCTCTAGAGTCACACAGAAATTCAGTAGCCCACTGGGAATTAAAACAGAGACTTCCTGGCTGAGAGAAGAGCCGCAGTTGTCTTCTTGAAGTTGGAGCTTCCACAGAAGTGTCACTTGTCCACCAGTGGCGATCACCGCTCTAGTCCAGAAAAGTGAAAGAGATGGGCAGGTGCTGAATGACCCAACCCTGAGGAGCTGCTTTGTGTCTATGACTGTTTGATTCAGCGACACACACTTATGAGAAGTGGAAGCAGGACTATTTTCTACAATAGACAACTGATGAGAAAGTTCACTCCCTCCTCAGTGCCCGCATAACCTGGCCCCTTTTATTAGTTGACAGTGTGTATTCTCTGTGTTTAAAGAAACCCTAAAACAAAAAAGATGCAGGTGTTTTCCATCCCCTCTAAAAGCCCCTGTACCTGTGGACATCACAAAGTCCCTCCCGTCAAGCTGGCTGAAGGGGGAACTGTCGCCAGTCACCAGTCAGTAGTGTACGGACTGAGTTAATGGAGACCAAGTGGCTATTATCAAGTCTACTCATCCCCTCCACCCTGGGCCCAATTTCACTGCAGTCCAGCTTTGAAAAAACACTGTCTGACTAACACCAAAACAACAGATTAACCACAAATGCATTCCTGGAATTTACGTTCCTCCTGCTTCGATGCTGTGTACAATTATTGGGGAACATGGAGCCATCGAGGTCAGGACTCACTGCAATTCTGTGAGGGCAGTGGAACATTTCATTTCACTAACGAAAACAAATGCATCTTAAAATCACCGGTACAGCGCTCCAACCTCAGGACACATGAGCCAGCCCTATAATTCTAGTGCTTTTATCAGGTTAACGTAGCGTTATCAAAGTGTTTACTTTGGGCATGTATTTTTCTTGCATAACATGGGGACCAAAGCTATTTAAATCTTTTCTACTAGATCTGTTAAGAATAACACACTTAATCAATCTAAGGTCAAACTAATCTAGTTTTTATATTTCAGTTGAAATTAAATAAGATCTCTTGTCCTGTCTGTTTACTGTTCAATGTTAATTTATTTCCTCAGCAAGATACTTCTTACTGACAGGCTACATGCCACATCCAGCCTGGCACATAGTAGTAATTCAAGAAAGAATTGCTGATTGAATAACCATAATCTGATCGCTAGGTTGAGATTTCGTCTGACAAACATTTAGACCCACTTTAAGGCTGCTACATAAACATGGACTGGACACCTTGCAGGTAAAGTACTTGAACACGCAGGAAATGTGTTGTGTGGGGTTTGGGGTGTCTTAGCACAGCAATTTCAGGTGCTCTGAATGAATTCTAGGATCATCTGCCTCAAGGACAGGGTCTGGCCGAATGTGTTCCGGGGTCTCTGCTGTGCACACGCAGTAGGCCCAGCTTGGTGGGGCAGCCACACCAGGACCCCTCACTTTTAACTCGAGAACTAAGTACTATTGATAATCTCAGTGAGCACCACTTCATAGTTGCTCAATACACACAGATTTCTTTTGTAAAGTTTACAAAATATATTGACCAAAAACAGTAATGAAAAATCTTTCAGCCAGTTCATACTGTTTGACTGAAAGACTTATAAATATCACACAGAAGTGCATCAAAGATGCAAGACTGAGGCTGGGGATGTAACTCAGCGGCACCGTGCGTGCCTGGCAAGTGCAAGGTCCTGAATTGGATCCCTAGTACTGGAAAAAAGAACAAAAGGTCAAGACCTCAGGGAATTTGGACATCAAGTTATCACTCCTAAAGGAAGTTAGCTCTTTTCTTCTTGTTTTCTCACTTGTGAACTGCAGAAGCTAAAATCAAGAAGAAAAGGTGATGCTCCAGTTATTTAGAAGAGTCACATTTTTCTTAAAACAGGATTTAGTTCACAAATAAATTATTTATGAAGGCTTGAGGCTTTAAGGTGAAAAATGCAGACACCCTCAGAGACCACTGTTTAATCTTATTTCATGGACAAGAAAGAACTAAGGTCACAGTTTTAGGAGCCAAAATGGTCTTGACGCTCATCTGTGAATTTGGTGTGTGTGCTTAAAGAACGTGTGCACTTTCCCCAAGAGCCACAACAAGGCGGATCCGGCAGCAGGCTCGCTGAAGAAGACAGCGGGGAAGAGCCCAGGTCTGAGTGCTAAAGGAGCCTGAAAAGATGACAGCGGCTTACACTACACTAACCACAAGGGTCAGAATTACTGAAATGAGTTTCTCTAGGACCTTTGTAAGATCCAAACATAAAGTCTGACGGACAAGGAAAGAGTTATTATGAGAGTTTGGTTTCAGGACACCAAGGAGGGTCACCTTCAAAGTACAATTAGGTTGTTCTCATCCCATTGAATCCCAGGAAAATTATTCCACAAAAAGGATAATTTATTATGCTCTGTATTCCCATCACTTTAATAACTTTCTGAGAGCAGTGACAAATCTAATTTAGAGAAGATAAATTGATACTCCAGCTCATAAAATTAGGAAAAGTACTGTTTCTGATGGTCAGATTGCTTAAATCATCACCTGTACGGAGAGCCATTTATCTGATGAACCAGAGGGGCATGGGTGCCTTCTCCGGAGGGTTGTGTCTGATGACTAGATTCTGTCCTCTTTCTGCCCGGGACATTTACACGTCTCAGAAGATCATGCTCACTCATTTGGACATATGTTGGTGAAATTTTTTCCGGTGCCCAGCAGCCGCTCTGTGTCACATAAAGCCTTGAGTCACAGCCCACATCCGCAGTTCTCCCAAACATGGCACCTTTGGGAGAACATGGCTGTTCCACACGGGGCAGGAGTGCAGCAAAACAGGGAGTCCAGCTGGGGGCAGGGCCACGCCCTTCAATGCCCCTGGAGGGAGAAGGTGAGGCCCAGCACAAGACTGGGGAGGCACTGGATGGAATTCCAAGCACAAGCTTCATTGGGTTTCACACTTTCTGATGCAATACAGCTGGGAAATACACTAAAATGTTCTACCACCAATGGAGGGACTACGAGAAAATGTAAAGGTTTAACAATCTCCTCAGATGCTATCTTTATATATTTATCATGCTTTCTGTGAGTTTGTAATTTCTGTTCTTGCTGTCACTCTTGGTTTAGAAATGTCCTTGCAAGTCAGAGGATGAACCCATGATAAAAACCAAAGGTTGTGCGACCCTGGATATAAGAGCTCCACAGAGAGATGAGTGATCTGGTCCACAGGTGAAGGTCACCTGCATCTCTGGTGAACCCAACAACAGAAGCCTTTCTTTCTCGACGTGATCTATACTGGAACTGGTTTTAGGTAGGACAATCACTTGTTATTCTGTCATCAAACTACTAGGTCTTTCAGGTACTTCAAAATCAAGTCCAAATGTGACCTTCTTTAAGTAAACCTCTCTTAATCTTTGTGGTCAGATATTTTCAGAATCCTCCAAACTCCTTTTCTCTTGTGACACTAGTGCTCTGTGATTATGTATGAGTTACTATTATGTTGCTGTAGGCAGGCCTTGTAGCTTTTTCTCACTTCTCTCTACAAAAATGGCTGCAGCTTTTCTTTTGCAATTATAGAGAACAATTATTTAATATAATCTGTGTTAGAAACTATTGAGGATGAGCAAACTACCCTCTTACATATAACTGTCTGTGCTAGAAACTATCAAAAACCTGCTTCAATATCCATGACAACTGACAACCACAACACTGTGCCAGGCTCTTAGTGGCTACTAAACATACCGGTAGGGCAGGGCTATGTATAGATACATTTGGTAGTGTGTACAGTTTAAAAACAGATCTCACACTACTGGACAGAGGAAGAATGGTCGTGAGAACGTCCAAGGGCCCACAGGTGGAACTTATGAAAAGCAAATGGATCCTGGGGAGCCACGCTGTCAGGGGGTGGAGCCTGGTTAGGGGCGGTTTTGGGGGGCATGACCCAGAAGTGTGCATCTCTGACTCTCTGCTTCCCCTCCCCAGGCTCTTCCACCGTTGTTCCTGCCTTAAAACCAGCAGTCTTGTAAGGTCTGAGACTTCTGAAACTAAGCTACAATAAAACTCTCCTTTAAGCTGTGGGTGTTGGGGGGTACTGTGTCTCAGCAATAAGGAAAGGTTTACAGACACACACACACACACACACACACACACACACAAAACCTTATAGTTTAACTTTTTCTTTAAAAGAAGTGAGTTGTATACTGAGGATTAAATGCTTTACAGCCAAGGAAAAAAATGTAACAAATTTATTCATCATCATCACCATCCTCTTCTTCCAGAACCTCCTCTGTATCTTTCTTGTCTTGTCTTCCTCTCACTTTTTTGCTTTAAGAGGACTACAGCTCTTCACGCCTCTTTCACACTGGGCCTTGTCTCAGCTGTCTTGCATTTCTTTCTCTAGCAGATATGGCCTTTCCTCCCCCTGAGCACATCTCAGAAAATCCTGGAAAGCTGGCTGCTGCTGCTGCTGCTCACCACCCTGCTCATCTGCACACAGTGCACCTGAGAATGTTTTGCCTGTTGCTTCTCAGAACTCCTTTGCTCATGCTTCTCCACTGTTTTTCACCGTAAGCCACAGAGTCAATCGGGCCAGGCGGTCCGGCTCTCTGCACTCTTTCCCACGCTCCCTCTAGGAAGCTCCATGCACTGCAGTGGCTGTGGGAGCAGGAGCCAGACACAGCCTCCCTTGTAACTTCTAGACCTCATCAATCTTTGGAAAGTCCACAGGACTCCACCGCATTGAGTTCATCAAAGCACTTGACTACAGGGTAGGAGTCGGCATAGGAAGGGGATTCTCATGGGAACTAAGACCCCAGGACAAAGAAGAGAATGTTGTAAGCTTGGGGGAAATGAGATATGCTCCCACACTGCACTAGTCTGCACTGCCTTGGTGGCATGGTGCTCTCCTACTCCTGTGGTCAGATTCTGGTTAGGACCTTTGGTAACAGAACGTTCTGTTATTATTAACTTTTGCTCAGCATCTGATTATTCCTAAGTACAGTTTAGCTGTGTGGCTTCTGATTGGTCATTTTAGGAGGAAATGAAGTTATGTTAAACAAATATGATGTGAAAGGCTGGATTTGATTTCTATAGCCACAAATGTTTACTGGGCATAGAGTATTATATGAAAAAACCTTTCTGTTTATTGAATTTGATATTGCACTACTCATAGTCACAGAGTGCAGTGCTCATCTATACATCACACACGCCGACTGTAGGTCAGTAAACACTGTCCTGATGCTGACTGAAAACTGCAAGTGGTGACATCTCTTCTCAATCATATTTCCCTCCACACTTGTGACTAATACCATGTTATCACAGTGTAAACTTGAATTTGGTTCTTTCCTCTTTAGATGCTTTCTCTCCATTATTGGCTTTATGAAGGGAAAAATACATTATCGTGTCACAGGCAAGGACATCAGGATCTTTCAAATGTTTAGGAATTCTAAATGGAAAATGGAAGGTACAACTTTGGTTATGAAATGCAAGAGTCAAATACATAAGCTCCTATCCTGAACAAAGAGGAAGAGTGTTTCTGAGAAAGAATGAATAAATAAGGACGAACCAGTTGCAATTCCACCCCCCACATGACAGCCCTGGAGGCCGCGGGGAGCCTTGTCCCGCCGTACCTCTTGTTTCTGTCCTCCAGCTGTAGTGTATACAGCATGTCGTCAGCGGCGTGCGTCTTAGAGCCACTGTCACCCCACTTTAGCTTCAGGCTCTGCGGCCCAGCTGCGGCACATTCCAGCCTAGGAGGCAAGGGTGGTAGTGGCCGAGTTTTTGCCTTAATGAACTGACTAAACGGTCCAGCTCCAATTTCATTTACAGCCTGAATTCTGATCCTGCAAAAAGAAAAACACAAACAATGCAGGTTTAAGATGTAGCTACTTCTTCATTTGAAATAGACACTGAATCACTATTTATTACTTGTCCCTAAAGCAATACTGCATAATAAAGAAAAACAGGTACACGTATTTAAGAAAATGAAGTCAGTAGTTCAGAGGACTGAGTATATACTATTCTTTAAAAAATAAAACAGATTAATAAAATAGTGTTTTGCTCTTTAAGTGGAGTAGCAATCAAAGATGCACTATTTGAGGGAAGACATCTTAAAAACAGGTTTTAAAATTTTGTTTTAGGAACGCTTTAGTTATCTCAAAGTCAGTTTTGGAAACAGAGGAGTTATAAAAAGTAAACTTCATAGACAAACAAGTAAGTCTAGTTCGGAGTCAAATACAAAGGACAACAATGCCCTTCAGGACGTGCAGGCGGCTCCCATGGCCAGCATTAGCCAGCAGCTCTGTACGCTCCCAGCAAGAGCCAAGTGAGCAGACAGTGCCAGCAGTAAAGTGCAAACACCAGGAGGGCGAAAGTCTTACCTGGATGCTTACTACATGCAGTACTATGAGGAAGAAAAATACATTAACACCACTTTTATGGTTTGGGAACTTACCATACGACAAGAGCTAGAGTACACAGATAAAACACTCTTTTATATATTCAATGGAAATATTGTTTCTATTTTTGTTGTGTATTTCCTAACCAGGTGACTGACAAAGCTCTCCAACATCACTGAACACCACACTGACGCCGCTGCTCCACCCACACCCTGGACACTCCTCTCCTTTCCGCAGTCACCGCGTGTCCTTGAAGCCCGGTTTTGGTGACCCATCCAGTCCCATATGGCATTTCTCCTCTCCTCCTCTGAGCAAAGGTGTCCCATCCTTTCCCTTTTTTCTTCTGTATAATATGGGTATTTTCTAAATTGCTGTTTTCTGAAACAACCTCACACCTATTTCCACAGTTTCACTCTTGTTAAGGACTACACCCAGGTCTACATCTCCTAATTTCTTTGTAACTTGTTAACAGCCCTCCTGTGGAATCCTCCACCTAAACCCCTTGCCAGATATATACACAGGGATCCCACTGAGTTGACCGAGTGGTGTGATATCAACAGCTGGGGGAAAGTTTCAATAGTTAAACTTGATTTGTGTTAAGAACATAATGTTTCAAAACCTACTAACATAGAGACTAACATAGAGAGAAATCCTTTGGGAACAGCTCACCTTCAAATATCCTTCAAATTTATTTTTCTGTATTTCTCACTTACATCATGTACTGTTGATACTTATCACTTAAGTCTCATAATACTGAAAGCCATCATGTGGCCTCCAATTGGGCTGAATTCATCAAACTTAAAAGAGCCTGTAAGCTGGCAGCCCAACCTAATATGCTTTGTAGTATTAGGGGAGGAAAAAGGTTAATTCTATATTAGCCAGAAGGCACATATTCCACCCAATTTTCCCCCATCTGGACAAAAGGATGAAGCTATTTAAGAAATATTAAAAAGTAAATAGTACTTGGCAGACAGAATTTGAATTTTTACCAAACTAGTAATGATGAATTTATCATCCCCCCCCACCCCACATTATCCCTTAGGTTGGACTCATGAAACCTAAATTTAGAAGTGGATGTAGGCAGGCAAAGCTCCAGGAAAAACCCGGGTTTGTGGAGGAGGTGGGCATGGTAATAGGGACAGACAGATAAGGGGACAGAGATATCTACATTTGCTCAGAGTGGGGTAGAGCCTTGTCCTGCTTTTCTTTCCTTTTCCTCCCTTCTCTCATTCCTCAGGCTTTAGGCAGTCTGAAGAAGAAAAACCAGATATGCAGATCAGTCGATAAAGAAAACACATCTGAAGGCTGGGGTTTTAGCACACGTGGTACCACGCCTACTTTGAAAGCACGATGGCCTGTGTTTGATCCCTAATACCGTGCGCACACATAAAAAAAAATCTGATAAAATCCAAGAATCTGTTCATGATAAAATATTCTCAGCTAACTAGGAGAAGAAAGCTTCAACCTGAAAAACAGCACCTACAAAAACATGCACAACAGACATCATGTTTATAGTGAAAGAGAAAACATTTTCCCAAAGAAAAAATTTGATGATTAAAAAAAAAGGAAACAAAGCTTATGTACATAAAGGGTGGGAGGGGGCATGAGAAAAAATGAAAATTAAGTCATGTCATATGTCGTGAACTGGTACAAATTCTCAATGTCAATTGTGATCACAGTGTATATATAAAATGTACCAATGAAATCAATTTTTTAAAAAAGACTGGGAATAAGGAGCACAGTTGTCGCTTTCACCACTCCAATCTCAATTACTTGAAGAGCTAGTCACTGCAAAAAGAAAATGGACAGGAAAGATAGAAAGCAACAGAAACATAAGGCACTGCCGAAAATATTCAAGGAGACTTATACCAACAGAGACATACAGTGTTTGTCTGGGGAAGATGCTCACACTGAAAACACCAACTCTCCCCAAACTGACCTGCAGAAGCACTGGAACTCAGGAAATGAAACAAAACAACATCTGAGGAAGATTCTTGAGAGATAAAAACAACTGATTTTAAACATGAAAGGAAGCAAAGGGAAACAGGCAGAAACAGGAGAGTGGGACAAAGACTTTGCGGAGGGGCGAGGAAAGAGAACAAGATGCAAGTCAAAGGGTCAAGATGTGGTATGTATTCTCCAGACTAAATTCCCCATAATACATATATTTATTATACAAAGCAAACATACACCAATAAAAATCATAAAGTGATGAGGAAAGGGAATTAAAATAGCTAACAAAAGTTTGAAAAATAAATATATAGTTAGAACATTCATACTACCTGATTTTTGGACCTACTAAAAAGCTGCAGCAATCCAGACAGTGTGGTACTGGTAAAGAGACAGACACATAGATCAATGCAACCGAACACAGTCTCCAGAAATACACCTCCACATACAAATACAGCCAATTAATTTTTAACACAGGTACAAAAGCTACCCAATGACAAAATATATAACAGTGTTGGAACAACTGGATATCCACAGGAAAATCTACTTCAATCTCAACTTAAATGTCACCCTGGATCTAAAATTCAGTCCAAACTGAACCACAGATCTAACTTCAGAATATGAAACTTTTAAGAGAAAAACAGAAGGCAATTTTTATTAGCTAGTACTGGGTAAAGGATTTTTATATATAACATGAGAAGTATAGGTATTACATAAAAAAAGAAAAATGAAAAACTGGATTTTATCAAAATTAATAACTTTTACAGTGTGAAGAGAATGAAGATAAGGAACAGCTCTGGAAAAATATTGTAAATGAAACCTCTGACAAAAGTCTTGTACTCAGAACTATAAAGACCTCTCAAAACTCAACAGGAAGAAAACAACCAAATTACAAGGTGGACAGAAGGCTGGAAAAGACATCAAAAAGGATACAGAGATGATAACTACAGCTATATACTATATAGCTAGGGAAATCCAAATGAAATCGCAATAGACAAACCAATATTTATCTATCTATATATCTATCTATCTAAAAGGATAAAGAACAACTGGGCTAAGAACAACTGAACATATGTGGCTAAGAATGAAAAGCAGTACAAGGACTGGGATTTTTAGCTCAGTGGCACTGTGCCTGCCTTCCAAATGCAAGGTCCTGAGTTCACTCCCTGGTATGGGGGATGGGGGGGAACTACACTGGAAAACAGTTCTCATCAAGTTAAATATATATTTATAAGACCCAGCAATCCCATTCCTAGGTGTTTAAAAAGCAGTGAATACTATGTTCACACAAAAGCCCTCACACAACTGTTTATAATATCTTTATTCATAACATGCAAAATTAGACAATGAATATGCCAATTGGAGTACAGTGATTACGTATCTCTGTTATAGTCCAAAAAACATAATTACAAGGGCTCTATTTTTTTATAGATTCTGTTATACTGGAGGCTAGATCAAGTTCCTTGTAGATAAGCAACTAAGTCTTTTTTTTTTTTTTTTTAGGTTTTTTGAGACAGGGTCTCGCTTTGTAGTTCAGGCTGGCCCTGAGCTCAGCCTCAAACTCATATCACAGCAATCCTCCTGCCTCTGCCTCCCGAGTGCTGGGATTACAGGCATGAGCCACCACGCCCAGCACTGTAGTATGTGGTACTGATTGCTGCTGGGGTGAGTCTTCACACCCAGTATTGTATGTGGTTACCGAGGATCGAACCTGGGTCCTTGCGCTTGCAAGACAGGCTCCGCAACCACTGAGCTAACTCCCTGGCCCCCAGCAACTAAGTCTTAATATAACACTGAAAAGCAAAAACAAACTTTCTTGCTTTATACATGAACCTCAAAATTGCTTCACGGAATTAATATGGGAGCTTTTTTCTGTGAGTGAAATGTAACAAATACTTCTGCAACGTAGAAACCATCATAATGGTACACATTACTGTGCTCTTTCCCTTTTCAGGACAGGACAAGCTGGACATTAAATCTTAAGTCTTTCCTCAGCACTATCACAAATTTCCTGACCCACCAGACTGATCTTAAGGTCTCTCCAGTGTTCAAAGTATGATCCTTCCCCTTTATTCTAGGCACACATCTGCAGAGTCCCAAGCCAAGTGCTTTCTGCTGCCTGCCGGCCCTCAGTCCCACAGAGATGAGCTCTCCCGTGCTCCTGGAAGCCCTGTCCTTTCTTTCTCTCAATTCAGAGCCCTTGGCTATTGTAGTACACACACAAAAGGACAAGGTAATAAGCTCCTTCACATTGTTTCCTGTTCTGTTATGCTCAAGAAGACAAAGAAACAAAGGGAAAGAAAACAAGCATAGTAACTGAAGAGATCTGTCAGGTGTCAGGTGGGCTGTAATCCCTGTACTCAGCAGGGTAAAGCCAGAGGATTTCAAATTGAGGTCAGCCAAGGCTACACAGTGAGTAACCTTGAACCTTGTCACAAAAACAAAAACAAAAACCCAAGAGACCCGAATCACTTAGTAAAAGTTTCAATGTTGTACAAAGGACTGTGATGTGACATGTTCGTATACCAACTCCTCACCATGAATGTATTCATTAGGCATCACAAACACATACTAAGAAGATGAAAAAGAGAACAGTTTAGAAAATAAGTATCAGGATGATCTGATGTCTTTTGTAAATTCACTTATTTTCTCAGTGTCTATAGTATTTGCTTAAGTGCTATGTTCCTCATTTTTCTAGCTCTATAGCTTTCTGAACTTTTAACAAGAAGCATTTGCTAGACATATAAAGTAGCCAGCCTTAAATACATGCACCATCAGTGCCAACAGTCAGGGTTCCTCCACTCATTAAACCTAACTCTAGTCCAAACCTGACGAGCCTGATTTTAGCTAAGGTAGTATTTTAATCTTCGAATTTAGATAGGATCCACAGATCTTTTTTGAAACTTTCATTATATCAGTTTTTGAGATCTTAAGTGCTGCAAATTAAATAGAAAGGAACAGAACTTTCCTTTCAATTTTGAAAGTGATGTAACCCTGAGCAAATGGCATCTTAGCCAAGCTGCTGTAAAAAATCTCTCCCCAATTCCAGAAGTCTGAACTATCCATCAGTATAAAGACTACTGTTTAGCTCCATCAAATTAAGGGCCTATCTCTGTAAGTTTTGATGAATATCCATCATGAAACTATCTGTCTAATATAAATGCCAATTACATTCTGCTTCAGCCGATCCTAGCTTTCTACTAGCACTCTGTATACATACACAGTCAGATTTCCAGCACTAAATATATTAAAGAGAGAATGACTTTCAAACAAATTATCCCTAATTGGAGAAGATGACATTCCTTAGGATTGGTCATTCTCTCACACATGGTATCAAGAGGGGCAGCGAGCTGGCCTTGGGCTCACTGGTGCCACCAGCCTCTCTCCAGCACTTATGCCTAGTTCTTCAGGGCAAATCTTCCATCCCCCAAACCCCATTAAGGGACTCTGCCAGATTTCCACAGATAAGCCAATCTGCTTCCTAGCTCATCTTTTCTGCATCAAACAAAAAAGATGGGTGATTTACTCAATGCTCATGAGTCAGGCCCCAGAAGAGGTACCTGAGATTTTTTTCTAGTACACACACATACCATCCTAGGCAATTAAAACTGGTTTCCTCGCATCTCATTTTAGGAAACTGAGGCACAAAGGGCTTAGGTAACCTGCCAAAGGTCCCAGAGTAGAGAAGTGAGGCATAAAGTCACAGCTAACTCCAGCCTTTTAATTTCTGACTGCTTAGTATGTTACAGTGAAATGTGTTATGATTCACTTAAGGCAGCGTAGCCTGTACTTATTCAGTACCCTGACTGTATGTCCAATGTCATTTTGTCCTCTTTTTTTCTTAGCAAAAATAAGCATAACAAATAATTCTACTTTACATTTTAGTTGTTCACTACCTTAGTATGAGTCAAACACACGATGGAATTGTGAAGGCCATGTAGAGGAAACAAGTGTTGGAGCAAATGAATAACCTCCCAGGTAAGAAACTCTAGGAGAGAGAGAGTGTAAAGATGTTACTGAGTTTCACATGGTAGTATGTGATCTATCTGCTTTTCTCTGGCCCCTTGTAAATCCTGAGTCATCTCTCTACCTACATGTTTCATGTCAATGTATTTGGGAGAATCAATGCTTTGGGAGAATCAAAGAACGGATGCTCGCGGCTTCAAAGTGGGCATATACATGGGTGAGAACAGACTGTCCGTAGAGGAAGAAGAGTCACTGTGAAAATATACAAAGTGATTATCAGCAGAATGTATGTGTAGGGGGCATGGAAGTGAAGTGGTAGGTGAAGCTCTCCCTCAGAGGTTAAGAACTATGTGAATTTGCAGGTGACTCATTAGATATAAAACAGTACAAGTTCTTAAGCTCCGTTTCCATTTAGCATTCTTTCATTTATCTACACATTAGATAAGAATGGCTAGAACCCACTGATCTGGGACCTCAGTGTGCAAAGTATCTGTAGCCCTCAGGGCCGCCGTCCTCCCTGCACTCACCGGTAGGTGGTCTCTGGAAGGAGATCTTTCACAGTGTGGGTGGTGGTATTGCCCACGGTGATGCTGTTATCTCCAAGGTCAATGTTGTAAGCAAGGATTTCTGACCCATTATTGCACGGCTCTTCCCAGCTCAGTACAAGGCACACAGAAGGTGAGTCGGGGTAGGCAGTGAGGGGCTCTTCCTCCAGGACGCAGAGAGTAGAGATGGGGTCAGGGGCAGATGCTGGTGTCCGGCAAAGGACCAGCTCACTGTAAGGCCCCGCTCCTGCTTGATTGAAGGCCTAAAAACAGAACAGCAAGACAAAGGGTGTGTCACAGCATCAGTATATATGAATGCCTCCCTGAAAGATACTGATAAATAGCTAAGGGAGTATTCTCAGTGCTTGCCATATAAGAAGTAAATTCTATAAAACGTTCACTTTTATCTGATTACTACTTTCCAAAATATGCCAATCATGTCTTCATCTGTTAATAAAACCAAAGGTAACGTGGCAGTCACCAGGTAATGAAAATATCACCGAAACGACACTAGTGTTATATGGTGCACTGGAGCTTCTGCATCACCATCTGGTCTTCACAATAACCTGAGGCAGGTACTCGACAGCAAGCACTCTTAATGTGCTTTTTTACAGAGAAGGCCACTCAGATCAGACTAAATGTCTTAGGTGTAAGATGTTCGAGCAAAGCTGGGGCTGGAACCCAGTACATTTGACTTTTAAGTCAAGTGTTGTCCTAGGACTCTAGTAGATTTTAAAAAAGGTTATCTGCTCTTTTCTAGATGAATGATAAACCCACTTCAGAAGCAGGTCTTTCCCAGCTGAGCTCAGCACACAGCTGAGGACTCCCAACGTGGCACCTGGTCTCCAGGTACTCTGCCTGCTGCTGCTGCTCGGCTGCCGTTTGGTTCTACCATTCCACAAATCGCTTACCACAGTGCCGGTGGGTGCCAGGACTCTCTGGGGGCACATCCTCTTGTCTACCTCAGTTCAAACTGCAGATCTTATCCCCAAATTTAGACGTGTGCCCTGACTGCCAGGCTGGTCTGCCTGCACCTCACTGCTTTCTGCACCTCAAGTTGGCCCCTCAAACTCAAGTGTGCACAGTTTCTCATCTCCAGCCTACCCCTCTTTACAAAAATTGCCATCCATCTCCTGTGGTCCCCCATCCTCCAGGTGACTCCAACCCTAGTGCTGAATTGTCCTCCAAAGCCTGTTTTCCCCTCATATTCATATCCAGGCCACCAGGACATCTGGCACCACCCTGGTTCAACTATATTCTTGTCCGGGTAATGTGGTGACTTCCACAGTAGCATGGCCCTGTCCACAGTGTATAATCATGGAAAGAAAGAGGTTTAAAATGAGAATCTGGGTTTTCAGTTCAAATTCCTTCCATAGCCTCTCATCTTACTCAGAATAAATGCTAAATGCTCAAATCTTTAAAATGGTCTATAAGGACCCTACCTGATGTGCTCACCATCCCCACGGTTCATAAAACCCGACTTCATCATCTGCTACTCTGTTCCAGCTCCACTGGCTTCCCTGCTCTCCCACGGGGACACCTCATTGCTCCCCACTCAGAGTATAGTCGTGGGTTTTCCCGTGTCTACAACTGCGCCCGAGGGGCCCACACAACTCACTCAATCATCTCCTTCTGGCTTTTTCTGAATGTTCTACTTAAACTTGAAATCACCCCATCTTCCCTCCCCCACGACTTCACCACATAGTAGAAGGGAAGGAATATACTTGTAGAGTTGGAGTATAGTTCAAATCTCGATTCTGTCATTTAGCAGTAAAGGATCTCAGGCACCTAACCTCTGAGCCAGTTTTCTCAGCAGTCAGACGGGGACCACAAGTCCCACTCTCTGAGCTGCCGTGAGGATCAGCCTGGTTGTCTCACTGGTTCCCATGGGAAGATCAGGGACAAAACACTACCCTTCCTGCATTTTAAAAACTCTTTTTAGTCTGAACTAATTTTAGGTTTATAGAAAAGTTAAAAAAATAATTAGGAAAATATCTGCATGTCCCAGCATGTTTTTCTTAGCAGTAAACACTTCACATACCACAGAAGAGTGATTAAATCCAGGAAACTATCTCTGGTACAGTACTATACCTACAGACCTCATTTAAACCTTACCAATTTTCCTAATACTTAACGTTCTTTTTCTACTCCAGGGTTGTATGTAGTATTCTCTTTTCTTTTACAGACCTGACTACATAGAAATATTTTGATTCATATCACTTATTACCCATTTTCAAGGGAAATCAATTAAAGAGTATATTTCGCTAATAATATGACTACAATAAATAATTTTCCTTATATGAACAGTATTATTTTGCTACTTTTTGATTTATATATATGAAGAATGTAAAAATTCAATAATTCTCAAGTAAAATAAGAAATAGTTCCCCAACTTATTAAAAATGCAACATAGATATTGAAATGATTAAATTTTTTAGGTGCCAGATATTCAAGAGTATTCAGATTTAATTTGATTATACTTAGAGTTAACCTGATATGACAGTAATGTCAAATGAAAAGAATCCCTATATAGTCCATAGATAGTAAGAAATCCATAACGGGTAGACTGAGAAGTACTGTCTAATTTCACAGGGTCTGGCTCATTTTACAACTCATGTGAACATTTAAAAATTTCTATTTTTGTCAATACAGAAGAGAAGATTATTATCCAAGTTCTATTCTTTTTTTTTTTTTTTTTAGCAATAGTCATGTAATTTTTATTTTATTTTTTTTTAATCTTTATTGGTACATTAAATATACACATCATGATTGCACTCCATAATGGGGATTTGTACCAGTATAAGACACAACTTAATTCTCATTTTTTTCCCATAACCCCACCCACCCTACCACCCCCCCATATATATAAAATTTGTTTCCTTACTTTTTTGTTACAATCTCAACATTGTCCCCTTTCACCTTATTTTACATTGA
>PVIR01005128.1:0-47695 GCA_004026965.1 Petromus typicus | reverse complement strand
TCTTATCATTCCATCTTTTTTAAAAAATCTTTATTGGTACATTATATATATGCATCATGATTGCACTCCATAATGGGGATTTGTACCAGTATAAGACACAACTTAATTCTCATTTTTTCCCATAGCCCTACCCACCCTAGCACCCCTCTATATACATAAAATTTGTTTCCTTTCTTTTTTGTTATAATATCATTATTTTTCCCCCTTCACCCTATTTTACTTTGAGTATTTTCTATTTCACAATATATAATGCAGTTTGGGGAAGTCAATGCTGTGACAACATATAACTTGAAAGGACAAAGAAGTACGAGAATGTATTAAAGAGACGCCGAGCCAGGCCTGGTGAAAGATGTCTGGATTGCAGCACCTAAGAGGAGGACGCAGGATGATAAAACAGATTTTAGAAAAAGACACCAAAAGCTAAAGCACAGAGAAGTTCTTTACTCTGGTGGCAGATGTTCTTTCTTTACATCCAGCCTTGTTCCAAAAGCAAGGGTCTGGCATAGCAGTCAGCCTTTCCCCAGTGACTCACACCGCTGTTACAGAGCCCAGCTAACATGCTCGGACGCTGACTCACTGACAAAGAGCTTACTACACCCAGGTGCTCCACATAAGGAGGACAGAAAGGAGAAAATGAGAAATGGTTAAGGGAAAGCAGGCTTCTCAATTAACAAAAACTGCTTAAATAGATCTGGACAAATCAATTTGTACAGGGGATATTTTCTCCAAAGAGGCCAGAGACACTGGGTGTACTTCTAAAGGAAATTTGACCCATGACTTAAATCAGGTGGCAACCTACATCTGGTTGCTTTATGTTTTTATCTATTTAAATGAAGTATGTGTCAAGTCACCACTCTCCATGGTCAGCAACCACTTCCGGTTTGTCTTCGTACCTCTCCTCTTGATCATCCTCTGATCCTGGCACACACAGTGCTCCAGAAATGCTTCTGAACCAACTGACAGCAGGGGGTAAAGAACCCTATTTTCTCAATATATTCAGGCTTTAAAACGGAGGGAAAAAAATCATCTCTCCAAGTGAATAAAATAAGAAGAAGCCCATGGTTACGGTGATTCTTTGGGTTACACTAGGAGCCACTGTTCCTGGCATTGTGCCAGTTGGAGTCCCGACTGAAAGATTATAACTGGCTCTGAACATGGTCACGGGGGTGGGGTCAAGTAACCCAAGACAGACTAGTCCAAATTACTCTAAAATTTGGTCTGAGCTCCATTTAACAAGTGGTGCATGGATATTCTGCCTTTTGTCAGTACCAAAGGGCTTTCCCACTGAGGTGCACATCTCAGGAATGGAAGGCTCCTTTGCTAAAGAGCTGAGCCACGTTTCTTGGTTACTCAGTCATTCATTCAGTGATCTGGCCAATGTGATTACTCTGGACAGCTCAGGTGGGAAGGGGAGCAGAGAAGAATCTGGCTTCTCCCTTATGAATTAAAGCTTCCTAGAGAAGCACAGAGTCACTGTGAGCTATAGAACACCCACAGTTTATTTTTATTTAAAAACTCTTCTCCTCTGCCACCCTCCTGATAGACCTTGCCTTGGTTTACTGCAGCATCTAGGTGGAAGCCCCATCCTGGTGAGTGGGGCTTCTAAGCAGCCACAGCAGGTCTCTCCTTTTAACACTCCCACCAGTGACCACAATGCTCAGAGCTGAGCATTGCTAGAACTGGGAACAACCTACCTGTAGTCTACAGCAGTATTCTGCAGCAGGCAGTAGATCTCTCATCTCAAAGCAGGTGTCTGTGCCATGATAAACGAGTTCTAAGGACTCCTCATCTTCTCCCCACTCCAACCGGTACTCTGAGATGTCAGCTCCAGAGCTTTCAGGACTCTGAGGAGCAGAAAAAAGTTAGGTACTTAATGACCATTTGCCATTGACAATTGACTGTGCCCACGTTAAGCTACCTAAATGTTAAGCTACCTACACTGAATGAAAGCAACATACCCCCAGGACATTTCAAATACATCATGAAGGAGACACTCAATTTCCTCTTAACTCTTGCCATCTCTTAATTCTAAGTAACAACTGTCAAGGGAGATTACTACACACAGAGCAAAAAAAAAAGTCACACGTACCCGTATTTTGGGTTCGTAGAACCCTCAGACTTTGCACTTGAGGTAAAGCACAAGCAATAGAAATTGGTGCATCTTGCTTACCTCCCAGCTCACGAGGACACATCCATCAGGGGTAAAGGAGACACAAGGCGCTCTGCACTGTCCAGGAGGCCCCGTGGCAGTGGTGATTTCAGACACATCAGAATAGGGGCCATACTGAGAGAGAAGAACACAAATGAGCATAAGTTTGTGCATATATTTGCATATAAAAGCTAGTGACTAAATAAAGCTTAGGCTAATATTGTGTATAGAACTGATTACAAAATATTGCCTAATGTCTTTTATTTTCAACTGAATGTATATAGGGTTTCCCCCTAAATATGGAGATTTCTGAGAGCTGAAAGTCTATTGTATATGTCTATTTTTTAAAATTCAAAAGGATTAGAAAGTTGGCTTAGTAAACATTTTTCCTTTATTAAAACAATAGAAATAAAATGAGGGCAACTGAAGACAGAACACAGGGTCCTGCTTTCAGATTTCTCACATGATATCTGAGAAAAGTAAGACTGATGCGTACTGAGTTTAATTTTAAATGAATAAAAGAACTGTTAGGATTTAGAATTAACTGCTAGGTACCAAATTTGGGTATTCCTCCTAGTTACTGGTATCTTCCACCATGGAAACTGATGTTCCCATAACATCTCCACAGCACGTTCTCAGCATCTCAACTGTTCTAAGCAGACACAGCAGGTCTCTCTTCTTTACGCTGCCACCAGTGATGATGCTGCTCAGAGCTGGGCACACTAAAAGCACCACAACCACTGGGACCACCTTCCCCACAGTAGAACATGGGGTAACTCAGAGTCAGTGTAAGGACTGAAATAATTTCCAGGCTAACATTGTATGAGACAGTGCAAATCTATCTAACCACTCACATTTTCCGGTATAATTTGCAAAGATGGTAGGGGTGGAAGGAGGCTCTGGAATGGACCCCAGAAGATTATAATCACAGAGATGCTCAACTTCTAAGCTGGCAGCAATAATACAAAGCTGCAGATAATTTCTTTACATGATGTTTATCAGTAAAAGTGGAAAGCAGGGTCTTGATCAGCCTGACTGCTCATCACCAGACAGGAGCCCCATGAAGATAGTGCATAAAACCAACTCAGAGCTACTGCAGCAATGACAGGAGAGATGGGCTCCTTTCAAATACAACTAGATGTGGATGTTTTAGTAGTTTACTGTTACTTCCTGTTTCTCTGGGAGTTCTGACCTGTACCAGCAAAACCAGATCCTTCTCTGCTCTTCCCACCAGAAGTGCTCACTCCCTGCTGTCACGGCAGCGACCTCTGGAGGGTAGGGAATGGCAAATGACAGAGAAGTAAGACCTCTGCCGCATCACAGCACAACTGCTTTCTGGCTGCTTTCCTAAGTGGAAGCCGGAGCACACAGGCTTCTGTATCGTCTCGCTAATACACTCTACATGTTTAGACAGTCACTGACACACTTGCTGATTTGCTTCTAATGAAAATTAAAGGAAATCTAGCTCCTGTGCAAATGGGGGATCCGACCTCAGAGGACAGATTTTCACAGTGAGCCATGGCCGGAAGGGAACTGATGAAAGCCAAGCACGTGTCACTCGTGCCAGGACTGAGGGTAGGACCACTGGAAACCAGACAGAACTCCTTAACGTGCATTACTGTCAACTGAGCATTATTATTTTTTATCAAGAACTGCACCAGTTATTCAAAGCTATGTGCAGGAGGTCATCAATACAAACCGTTGGCACTTTGGAGGAGGGCCTTACCCACTACACCTGTTTCCCTTCACATTTCTGCCCATCTTTAACAACCAAATCATCACAAATGTACGTGTCTCTTACTTCTTCTTATGAATCTTCCTCAAAGTTCACAGCACACTGTGACTTTAAAGAAAACAAAAGAAGTACACCTTTGAGTGTATGATATAGAATACACACTCTAAATTTCTGCTAGCCCACCTTCAAAACTCTACATATGAAAATAGAAGGAAGTTCTAGTTTTCACTTGAAACAAAATTTTCAAAACAAGTAAGCTGGCCTTCTTTGCTTCTACCCTACCTGTTTTACAAACTGATCTAACGCACTGCTGGTTCTATAAATAATAAAGCATAGCACTTTTATTACAATTATTCTGCAGTTTTAACTTCTCACAACTGATAAGGAGAGAATAAAAGATTCCTCTAAAAAGCATCAAAAGCATATACAAGGTGATGTTCTTATTAACTTCAATATGAAGACAAGAGAAACAATATTTCTAATGCTGGGTCTACATGAAATCATAAGACTATCAACTCAGAAATAAGATTTTATATACGATTCTTTAACAGCTGTTGAGGTTGGATAGATACTGCTAATGAATTACAAGAGGGTAAAAACAGAAGAGCTGGAACCGAGCAGGCTGCTCCCGGTAGGAAGCCGGACACCCACCCCTCCGTCGTTCAGAGCCCTCACTCTGAAGCGATACACAGCTCCGGGAAGCAGGTTGCCAACAGTGCACTCCAGCTCTGGCCCGTGGTACACCTCCGAAGCTACGTCCTCAGGTTCTGTCATCTCCACGCTGTACTCCGACACCTCACAGCCGCTTTCTGAAACAGGAACCTCTGGAAATGCGGAACGTCCACTTCAGCACATTTTTGTCCTGCTGCTAGTTGATCAAATCACATCTAATTTTCACAAGATATCATGCTGGTGGCCTGTCCTCAAACTTCCCTCACAGAAGAGATCTGGTCCCCAGAAATGAAAAACTTCCTAAGTAATTTAAAATCTACTCTCTGAAGCAAGTACATTTAAATATATTTAATTAAATTAATAAAGTAATTCCAACAAATGGATGCATTAGGCAAAATTCTTCAGAATGTAATGCCAGATAGAAGAACTGAAGGAAAAAGCTCTTTAACTTGACATTAAAAGTCATGGTAAATCTAGACACAGGACCCTAAATTAGTGCACTATTTTATTACATTTTAGACATAAGTGGCAGGAAAAAGTAGTCTGTTAGAATTTTACACATTTACACTTGCAGCTTATATGCTATAAACTGTTTGTCCAATAGAAAATACAAATATAACTAAAGTCAATATTATAAAAATATCAGGAACTACATATGACAAACTGGTACAGGTGATTACACATACAAAAACAAAACGTCAATGTTAGCCAGTGAATCATTTGTTGGTTTAATCTCTAAATTGGGCATTTTTCTTTATAAATAAAATCAAAAAATTCCCCAAAAGATGAGCTATCCTGCCAAAGTCAGTGCAGCAGGTACAGGACAAGCAACATGTGTGGCTCTGTCAGGTGGGAGCATGAGCGGCAAACAGCGAGGGTTGGAGAAACAACAGAAATCCAGGCCCATGCACGTGAAAAAGAACACACACACACACACACACACACACACACAAAGGGAAGCCTTAACGCTTAATTACAAAGCATTAAGTATTAATCTTTGATTGCCCCAACTGTCCATGTCAATTGGCGGCGTTTTCACTCACCCCACTCTAAGTGGACTTCTTTGTGCTTTGGTCTGCCCAAGAGCCTCGGCGGGCGACACTGACCTGGCGCAATGCTGAGTGTGCGAACGGGGAGACTTTCAGAACACTGCAGGAGAAACGCCGGAGAGCACCTCTCAGTTACTGTGAACACCAGGCAAATTCTACCCGACATTGATTGAGCGTGTACTTACTACTGTAAGTTTTTATGCAGTCAGATGTACATATGGGTGTCTGTGTGTTTTAAAGGTGGGCTTATACTGTCACAACAATTGTTAAAATAGGAACACTTCTGAAGCCAGGTTATTGGGTATACTTGCTGCACTCCCTAGGCACACAGTTATTTCGAACAGAAGAAAGCTAGAAAGACCCTTCATAATGACAACAGAACAAAAAGCAACAGTTGGATGACATTTCAGAATGGTGCCATAAATGACCAATCATTCACAGTGCAGAAAGGTAAGTAGAGTCAGTATTAGTCACCTGAGCCAGACACAAACCATCAGGTTCTATTGTGCTAACACAAGTAGGCCTTCTTTTTGCAGACCTGGGTCTATAAACCTGCTGGTATGAAAGTTGACCTTCTTGTTGAGACAGGAATCATGGCAGAGAGCTATGCATGGCAACCGAACAGAATCTCTTTTGGAGAATTGGTGCAGAGGAAATGAATTCTAGACGCCCCAGCAGTACAGGTCTGCTGCCATCTCATGCAGCTGAGTATACACAAGAGGAACCGGCTGAGACTCTACAGCTCTGGCTTGGAAATATACCACTTGGGAGGCATTCCAGAGAGCACCATGAAACAGGGTTCTAACTCGACCTTTGTCCCACAGGATACCAATCTCTGTGAGCAATGTGGATGTCACAATACTGCTGCCTTTGAGGTGGGGGAGCAATGGAGGTCAGTGTAGAAAGCATTAGAGGTACGGAGATGGGAGAAAGTGACTTTTGAATAGCAGGCATTCTCTTGAAGCGTCAACCGAGCATGTTTCCTCCTTTCTCTGTAAATAGTAATAGTCCAAATCATCTCATTAAACATCTACACTGAAAACATCTTTTTAGCATCATGCCTCTCACCCACTCTTTGAAATATAATTTAAAGCCACTTAGACAACAACTATGTCATTTCTACAGCAGTTCATGTGCATTTATTGGATAAGGAGGTGGAGGAGAGTGGCTGCTGCCTAAGGCTGTGCACACTGGGTACTGCACAGGGCACGAGAGGTCAGCAGCTCAGATTTCTGTGGCTTTTCCAACAGGTTCCCAGCAGATGGCAGTACAGCACCTTGAGGGAGGCATGTCTTAAATTCTCACAAAACTAACAAGTTTGTGCAGGTCTCAGGGCTCCTTTCCTTAATGCAATTCCAGGTAGTTTTCAACTGTTACATGTGATTATGCCAAAGTCTCCTGTGAAATAACACGGCAACAAATGCACCTGAAGTTATCGCAATTCAGATGAGAATCACTTGGGCCTATATTTTCTGTCCTTGCAAGCACAATTCAAATAGCTGTAGTTTCATTGTCTGAGGCGACAGTATGGTTTTGCTGCATCACCAAGATGCATTTTTAAACTAAAACTTTCACCTGATGTTACTGATACTGTTGGTCCAAATTTGATACAGATGTTTTCACTCTTGCAGGGAGAAAAAACTAACCTGACTGTGCCCACCGGTACTGATGCAGCATGCTCGGAGTTTGTACAAAGTGCCAGGTTTCAAGTGGGTGAATGTGTATTCTGTAGCCGATCCACTGTATGCCACTTCCCACTGATTGGCTGTAAGAACGAGACTTGTGTAAGTTTATACTTTTTGTTACAACGTCACAGTAGCGACCACTCGTGATAGGAAAAAGCTGCAAGGGGCTTCCATGAAAACCAGCATCAACATTTCTTTTTAATACCCAGGGGCTCTCTATTACCTTACAAAGCTAAACGCTAGAGGAACATATTGAATGCTTAGTGCTGCTGGCTAAGCCTGTTACTTTGGCCCCATCACACTGCCACCTATGAGATCTGGACATGAGAAACCACGTGACAGCCGGCACAGGAGGAGGGTACGGGAAGACAAGGTATGTTGACTAAGCTGCAAATGTGTCTATGACAGGAGGCCAGGGGGCCACTGCGTATGTGACGTGTGCTCGGCTGTGAGGGTCCTGGCAGGCCTGAGGACGGCTGGAAGATTTCTCTTGCTCTTGTCTGATGGGAGGCCTGTTAGTGAGATTGTCCCATGACAAGGTAAGTCCTCTGAGTCAAGACCGACTGTCTCTACAGAACCCCACCTGAAGACAAGAATGCTCGGGAAGGTGACAAATCAAAAGTGGAATGCTTGGTGTGGCCGAGGCTGCATGATCACTTTTTGGGAGGGGGGGGGGGGATGAAAGCAGTGAAGGAGAAAAGTTGCAGGAGTCTGGGCTGATGTTATTTTAGGACAAGCTCCCAGGGCCCACCTGGACTGTATGCCAGTCTGTAGGGTCTGGGCTGGACACTTTGCCCCTGTGCGTGGCTCCCACGCATGCAGTTTTCAGCTGACTACTTTATGAAAGCATGAAGTTACTCCATGAAGTTCTTTTGGGGAAAACATGTTATGACATTCTACTAAAGTAACTTCCACACAGTCCCTCAGCTGCTTATCAGATTTATAATAAACATCTTTATATGTATGTACTGAGGCCATCTGACAGAGAATCTTAGAAACAATCACCCTTACATTACAGGTCAGAGACCTGTACTGAGAAGGCAATGTAGGACCAGGACAGCTAAAGATTGAGCTAATTACACACCCAGAGTTACTAATCTCAAGAAGAGAAGGGTGCCTGCTGTTGATTGGTCTTCAGCAGTCACGAGGGCCTGCAAAGGCAAAAGGCTAAGTCTGCCCAATGAGCCCCTGGTGTACACATAATTTCCCTTCTTGGTAGGCTTCTAATGCAAAATACTAAACGAGACTTGTAGAGAGAGTATAATTTTATGTTAAGAACTGGGCCCATCTTAAAAACCTTGTATGTGTAGCTTAAAATAAAACCCAGTAGACTTAAAACAAAAACAAAAAAAAACTCCAGCTGGCTGTTATGGTACAGAATAAAAGGCATGACACATATAACTTTTATATTATGAAACTTACTGTATCCAATCTCATCATAAAAAAACCCCTATGTATCACTTTAAAAATGGTTATAGCGGTTATAGTATAGTGAGTAAAATTATGTGCTGTATCAACTGTGCCAGCAAAAACCTAATGAATTTTATTACAAATAAAACTTAGGAATATTTTTAAAGAAGTTAAATTTCCAGGATGGTCCCATTCAATCCACATAGCAATAAATAAACAATGTAACAAAATCACAATGAAGACTAAAAGGTATTATCCAAACTTGTTACGCAAATGTGAAGCCTGTCACTGGCCGGTATGCTGTTTGTCGCGTTACATGGGAATCGATAGATTATTGAACTCCTTCTGTTTTCTCTAACTTGTCCTCCTTAATTACCACTTCTGACTCTTTGCCTTTAAGAATTCCCAGAAAAAGTATGGTAAGTTATAGTTCATTTTATTAATTAGGCTCTGTAGTTTTTAAGCATCATTAAAAAGCAGAAAGAAACCTGACAAAAATAATTTTTCAAGGGAACTCTGATCTTGAGAAAACTACAAATATGTAATTATAGTTTTATTTATTGTAATAGTTGTGACATTGAAGTTAATGATTACCTAGCATTAATATAAAGATGTTTACTGCATTATAAATAAGTTTACTACTGCATTTGTATAAAATAACTTCCAAAAACTTTACCTTCAGAATTTCCGTCTGTAATCTCCAGCAGGTACTTGAGAATTTCTGAACCACCATTGTCCTTGGGAGGGTCTAGAAGGGCAGCAGATACTTCTTAGTAATGGTAGCATACTGGATTTTATTGGTAAACATCATTAGAACACATAAGATCATATCTCATTTAACTGCCTTAATTCTACATATGATAAAAGGCACAATAATTAAGTTTACTTAACTGCTTCCTCGAAAAATAAAATAAACCAAGACCATATTATCAGATTAAAGTTCTTAGAGCTAGATATATACTTAGCCATTTATTGAATGAACAAAACTCAAAATATGAATTGATTCTTTAAAGAATTACGTTAATAAATTTATACTGAGAATTCCAAAGGCAACTCCTTAAATAAAGCCACAAAGTGAATCTATTCACTGCTAAGTGCATGCTGTGTCTCTGGTGAATCTGAGGTGAAATCAGAGCTGCAGGCTGACCAGAGCCCGTGTGCTTGGCGGACGCTCTGTGGAGGAAGGTTGCAGCTTCTCGGGAGAAACCTGAAGCCCCTTGGGCAGCAGCCTCCTGCTGACTCCGGGCAGACACACTTGGGAGTCTAATTTTGCAAAATTGTAAAGAATTTATCTCTCCCATCAGTCGCTCTCATCTGTATCCTTAGACATTAAAAAGATTTTTTTTTTTAAAGAGACAAGTTTGCACATATATTCAGGAAATTTATTTCCTTTCTCCTTTCACCTGGTACTTCCATTAATGTGTATAGACTTCGGTAATAGATATTCATAGGAATAATTATAAAGTCAAATATGATAGCATGGAGCCATGAAAGTAAACATTCAGTGTTAAGAGAATGCTTTAGGATTTCTGAGAAAAAACCTGTTGTCTGCCAAAAAGCACACACAGATTTTTACAGTTTCTCTTAATTGTATTTGTCTTCCAGGGAAATAAAGACTCATAATTCTATCACAAAATTATTAGGTAACTTGAAATAAGATGTCTCAGTGGCTTGTTTTATTATAGTGGTTCTGTTTTATAACTTTTATTATCTATATTTTAAAATCCCCATACATTAATTGGGTGCCAGGTAAGATTCTTCAGATATCTACTTTTTTTTTTTTGCCTTTTTGTTAATATGTGACATTAGTGAAAACTACACACATCATAACAACTTTACACACAATTACAACTATTTATCAACCTTCTAGTCATCCACATTTCCCATTGAAATAATCCGTGCTGCCACAGTATCTTTCTACTTAATAACCCCAAGCTCCACACAAGCTTTCATATGAAGAATTCTGAAGTTTGTATGGTAGTTATATACAATGTGAAAACCAAAATTTACTAAGATATAAATAAGGGAAGTTTGAAATTCATTTTCAATATTCATTTTATGTTTCTATTATTAAATTTTTAAAGTAGGCACTTGAAAAATAAATTATATATTCAGAAATTACTGCATTCAAATCAGTAATACATTTTAAAAAAGTAATATGTAACACAGAAAAATCATGAAGTAAATGAGATACTTTTAAAACTGTTCACTTAAATTTCCATTGAAATAATTGTACATTCAAATTCCATTTTCATGAAACTGCCCATTTTAATTTGTGGAATTCTCTAGAAATTCTCCACAAATTCACATGTATATTCTAAATATGTGAAATTCCCCACAAACAAGGGGTTTTTCTGTTTGTCATTACTGAAATAAGCAACTCAGAAAATCCTAACAGAAAAAGAAAGAGCAGCAGCAGCAGCAGCAGCAGCAGCAGCAAACATACCCCATTTGACACTGAAGCCATGTGGTGTGACCGGCCCTCTGATGAGGGGTCTGGTGGGAGGCCCAGGCCTGTCTGGACTGGTCGTACAAACCAACACTTCACTTGGGCAGCTTTTCCCTTCCATATTGGAAGCAGTCAGCTACAATACAACCAAGAAATATGAATATGCTTCAGTTATCGGGTACTTTTAAATCAATAGGTACATTTTAGAATGGCAAGATCAGACAGACAGACACACCCATTTTCTTCTAATCTTAAGTACTGATTTAGTAGATTTTATGATCACTTATGGTCTGTATACTTGATTATTAACAAAAATATCCAGTGGGTTTTAGCTAAAGACATTTTTGTCCTTTCAGCAAGACCTACAATAAAATCATCCTGTTAGTACCTACTTTGTGATGCTTTGTGGAAGGAAACAAGGGGTGGGAATGCACTTTACTTACCGACGAAGAAGGCAACGCCACCTTGTGGAGAAATGCTGGCAGTACAGCTAAGTTCTTGGAACCAGCATCAGTAATAAGGCTGCTTAAAAGCTATCATTTCCCCCAAATCATTACACATTCTACCCGACAACTGAACAAATATTTACTGTGTGGCTACTGTGTGCCCTATCATCCTACCTGACCCTAAACTAGAGAGGGAAGGACAGAATCAGAGAACAACCTTATGCCTCCCACGTGTACACTTGTCCTGCTAGGCCATGCGGTGCCTGGCGCACTGTGGTACAGAATAAAGTGCGCTTCTTCTCCTGGTCACCTCAAAGGTCAGTTCACTTATCTGGCTACGACACAAAGCCCTACAGCAACACTGACTGTGTGGTTAATGACCAAAGTAGAGATGAGGTGGGGAACAAAGAACAATAAAAACAGGTGAGGAAAAAGAAACAACCAAAAGAGAAAACAGACAGTGAAACAGAAATCACATTAAAAGGAGAGACGCGGAAGAGAAAGGAGCAAGGTGCAGGTGAGTGAGCAGTGTCCCAGGCTAGAACACAGGCCATGCTGCACAGCAGTTTACTGAAATTTATTAGAGCGCAGTTTTCTGCCTCAAAAGAGGTCTTTAAAATGAAAAGAGGGCATGTATTTTAAAGCATAAATGTTAGTTTAAAAAGATAAGGTGCTGCGAAGTTTCACATTTTAACCTGCAGAAGCAGTCTGAAATGATAAATGATGACACATCAGAGCTTCATTTTGAAGCAATTTAGGTACCAAGATGATGGCCTCACCCTGAATTTATACTGTGTGCTTCTTTTAAGATTCTTCACAGTACAAGTCAAGTCCTCTCCAGTGTATTTCGGGTGGAAAAGGCTATCCTGAAAAGACAAAGCCAAAAAGAAACATCAGTATCGTAACATCTGGGCAGTGTGTTCCTTTGAGACAGGCTTCCCGCTACAGAGGGTAGCAGCCACTGCGAGCAGAGTGCCCCAGAGCGCCAGAAGCCCTACATGAGCACTGCACTGTCATAGTATAATTTCTCCTGAGTCAGATCAACTTTATTGTGACAAAGTAGTAAGTGCTTTTAAAAATTTATTTAACATATTGGTCATGAAGAAAAGTACTGAAGCCTTTACTATCGTGCAACAAGCTGTGGCTGAGGTTTCTGGGTCCACAGTGCCCTCTTCTGGCCAACAGAGAAAGGACAGCTTAGCCCAGGAAGGCAGAATCCTTCATAAGGCTGAGCCCTTCCACTAAAATTTGAACCTGCAGAATTCATTAACATTCTGTACTCTTCATTCATTCATCAAAAACCACTGAGCTCTTTCTATGCACCAGGTGCTCCACTGAATACAATAAAAAATCAACCCTTATGCCCACAATCATGTTTTAAGTACCTACAGCCATGTGTCTAGGTGGGCCCTCAATGGACAGCATGAATGTTGGGACACTCTAGGATGGCGGCGATGATGCTGTTCTAGAGTGGGAGGGAAAGGGCTGTTCTAAAAGGTCCCATTTAGAGAAGACCTGAAGGAAATGAGGGAAATGAGTCACAGGTGCCCGGAGGGTTACTCTAGCCAGAGGGCACAAGAATTACAAGGGCCACAAGTCCAGAGCACCCACCCATGAGGGTAGCAGATGGCAGTGGGTGGAACAGGGCATTATGGAGAGCCGCACCACACAGGACCACAGAGGCAGGGAAGAGTTGTGGCTTCCCTCTGGAAGACAGAGGAAGGACAAGTGCCAAGGTAGGAAGGGTTCTGGGCAGAGCATGGACACGATCTATGCTGTCTTTCAAAGGATCATGCAACTGATGTGTGGAGGACAGACTACAATCAGTGTGCTGTAAAGGACAGTATGAAGATGGCACTGTGATAACCCACCAGGGTAAGACGAAGGCGGCTGTCAAAGTCACCTGAGGTATGGAGATAGCGAAAAGTTGTTAGAGTTCTGGATAATTTTTGAAGGAACATTTAAGAGGACCTGCTGACTGGTGATGGATGGGACACGGATGACTCAAAGGGGTTTCTGCTTACCCAGCTGAAAAGATGGGACGCCACTGGCTAAGATGGGGAAGAACAAGATGCTGTTGGCAGGGACGGTAGAAATGACAGACTCTGGTTCCAAGCTTAGGTAGCTAACCTAATTCCATGGTGCCCTCATGCTGTAACGGTGCTGACTTATACAGAATATATGCAGGGACACAAGGTAAGTAAAACTTACATTTCCATCCTCCTGGATTTCCAGGGTGTAGGTGACTGCTTCCTCTGGTGAACAGCCTTCTGGCTTATTCCATTGCAGCATGACCCAAGTGACACCAGCGCGAACGAGTCTTGGTGCAGATGGCATCTGGGGGATGTTTCCCAATGTGTAGCACACCACCTCCTGACTGTACCCACTGCCGAGAAATGAACACTATGAGACACATGTTGAGTTGCGAGTGAGGGGTTCTGGTGTTTAAAAAGAGGAACATAAGCTCCCATAACCCCTTTCAGTTGGGATGAAAAGCTGGGGGTTTGTTGGCAGGCTCAGTAGACAGAGGCAGGCCAGCGCTCTCCCATGACGTTCCCTTCAGCTTTCAACACGCTCCACTTCCTTCTGGGGTCTGCTTTCAGAAAAGCATACCAAGTTATAGGACAATGTGCTGAAGAATTGATTTTCCCTCCATTAGCACTGACTAGAAAATGCAGCACAGTACTGTGTTTATACAAGCACCAAGAAGTCTTCAAATCAATGTGCATTTTATCAACTATTTGTTGATAAAAGTGTTTTACAAATAGATCTAGTGCTGTTTTTCAAACGTTTTAAGGTAGTTCCATCTCACTGAAAAATTCCTGAACCACAGAAGCCCTCTCACTGAATTTTTCAATCAGGGAACTCTGAAACTACAATGGCTGCCGTGTGGGGGAGAGGCAGTCCTGCAAACTTTGTGATGTTAGGAAGAGGTTCTTCGGGCTAGAAAGAAGGTTGGGGACCACTTCACAAGTGCTGAATCTTTAAGATTTCAGAAGCAGTAATGAAAGAGAAAGACTTCCCCTTAATCAAGAGTTACACAGCAACCACAACTGCAATGCGGCCTTGTGAGAGCCTCTGTGATCAAAGGGTGCCTCGCTGCCACCGTTCTTGCCTTTCTCCTGCAGCCTTGCACATGCTGTGGAACCCAAGGCGGCCCTTGTTTTCCCTGGGCCTGTGTGTATCTGCCCTGGGCCTGACAACAATGGCCGGCACAGCATCCCCTCCCCCTGTAACAAGCATCACGCACAGAACTGAAAAGCCAACTGAACAACGAGCTTGCTACACTGAGGAAAGAAAAAGACACGTGATCTGAGGAAATAAAGCCCCAAGGGAATTCCTTTCAAAATTTGTGCTGCCGCCTTCATCTTGGTTCTGAGACACCTAGCAGGTGGGGTCTGGGGACAGAATGTGCAGACTACAGAGGTCACAGGGCACCACCACCCTGGAAGATGCTTTCTCTCCCTCTCAGAAAAGCTCGAGCTGCCTCAACGCAGAGGTAGTGAGCTCGCACCTTATGAGAAGACCTGGACTCACAACCGAAAAGGTGGAGAACAGGAGGACAGGAGGTATCCTACCTGGTGCCAATGTCATTGCGCGCAGCCAGCCTGAACGTGTACCCCATGGCGGGACAGAGCTTCGTCAACTTGCAGTGCTTCTGGCTCCCAAAGAAGCACTGTCTGAAGCCGCTGTTTCTTTTTCCCTAGGAGAGAACAAGATAAGACATCCAATTTGTTTAAAGCAAATACCCATGAGAAAGCAAAGGAACATTTAAGTAACTCTTTTAATTTTCTAGTTTGAATAAACTAAATCAATGGAAGAAATGCTCAGAGGGAATTATCCTGGTCTACAGTGAAATCTCGCCCTTTACATAAAGACAGTGAAGGAAATTGGGACACAGGTAATCCATGGTACTCGTCGTACATCTAAAGTGGGTTTTAGTCCTTTTAGACCTGAAGTGATGTTCCAGTGAATGACAATACAATTTCTCACAGCCCCCTCCTCATTTTCACAGGTCAGAACTGCCCAATCAGGAGGAACCCCTCTTCTGAGACCTCCGCAGTGCAGGAGGACCAGTCTGCGCAGGCGCCTGAGCTCACCACGCCAAGCGCAGCGCTTCTCACCTGCCACAGTGTACAGGGAGTTGCTTACTAAGGATCCTATGTATTTATTAGTCACATGCCTTAGAATCATCTTTTTCACTTACTGTGACTGTATAGGTACTGATTCTCCATAATAAATGTACTACAGATGGCAAACACATTAATTAAAAAGGACAGAAACAAATAATACCAGTTGAATCTATCAATGTACACTACAATCACTATAAATTTCTTATGAAGGAAGGAATATGTTTTTAATGCCTTTCTATTCTTACAAGCTGTTTCAAATTCCTTGAAGTAAATATAAAACACTCCAGTAAGGTCTGTTAATAGACCTGTGGTTAAGGGAAAAAAAAAAAAAAAAAACTAACAATGCTACGCCATGCTCAGAGGCATGGAATATACAGTTTGCCAGAAAAATATTTCCTACCTATAATCCAAATCATCATATTATCTATGTTCACACAAGAAAACCACATACTAATACTAAATGGATTTTAGCATTCTAATCAGTCAGACCCAGGACCTTCAGGAATATATTTGAAGTTTGCAGTTTATTTTATAAAGAATGAAGCAGGCACATTTTTCCCTCTAAGCTAATTTAAGCATCTCCTTCCTGTAAGCAGGCCAGTAAATGCTTACTACTAGAACACATTCCAGGTGAAATGTGATTATACAACTGACTCGAGCCTCACTAAGGTGAACAGATTAAAAACAAGCACACCACACCCATGCTCATAACCTCCCACCATGTCCTCACCAAGCCAGGTGGCCTTTTCCCATGGAAGAGAATGAAGTCTTAAAGGTCTTTCAGAATCACAGTTCATTTTGTCAAGGGTCTATGTGCATTCAGGTCCAACTATGGGGACAAAGGCAGTAAAGCGTAACAACTGCAGTTGTTTCCTAAGCAAAGTCACTGTGTAGCCAGAGTGTCGTGACTTACTTTAACCTTGAGTGGTAAGGCTGATACAGATGATTTATTCATGAAGCAACTGTTTCTGCATACATTTGCATAATGACAGCCAGGGTCTGATTACACTCCATGCGGGGCCTGATGTGTTTTGTATCCATTTTGGGCTGTAGTGCTATCTACCTTCTCTCCTCCTCTATTTCTGAACTCCGGGGTAAACAATGTGAGAAAGGCACATCCTGCCACCGCGGAAGCGAGCATCCCTTCCAGAACACGTTGGCTTCCCTTCAATGCCTCATTTTTCCTCCTTCTTTGTTTGGTCTCCTTTGCCCATTTCTGGTACTTAGAACTACAGCCAGTAAATAAAAGCCTGCCTGTTCCTTACTAGGTTAATTTGCTTTAATATATATATATATTTTTTAAAGACCAGCTTAAATAAGAAAAGGAACAAGGAGACATCAAGAGCAGTAAAAACAAAACAAAACAAAAAAAAACTTCTCTGTTTAAAGAGCTGCACAATTTAAGTTCACTAAAGAACTGCAAAAATAAGCATTATAGGATGCCCACAACAGTTTTCCTATATTGCGAAAATTTACTTCACTATCAGGAACACTTGCTAAATAAACTTGAATTTCTTTAGACAAAGTATGCCAAATTTTTCATATTAACCTTCTAAGATATACTACTGTTTGCATGAAACTTAAAAAGATGTAGAAAGGGGCCGGGGATTTAGCTCAGTGGTTCCAGTGCCTGTCTTGCAAGCGCAAGGACCCAGGTTCGATTGGTAACCACATACCATATTGGGTGTGGAGACTCACACCCAGCAGCAACCAGTACCACACACCACACTGCCGGGCATGGTGGCTCACGCCTGTAATCCCAGCACCTGGGAGGCAGAGGCAGGAGGATTGCTGTGATGTGAGTTGGAGGCTGAGCTCAGGGCCAGCCTGAGCCACAAAGCGAGACCCTGTCTCAAAAAACCTAAAAAAAAAAAAAAAAAGATGTAGAAAGAAGTGTCACTGGAATCCTGTCTTTGTGGTCTAAAAAAGATTGAGTATAAATACATCATGGAATTAGAGAAAGTCTGTTGAAAAATTTTAGATGAGAATGCAAAAGCAAGAGAAAATATTCCAATAAAATATATAAGACATGAAAGAAGGTTTTGAATAAAAACAAATGTTTGTGTATGACATGGACTTTAATATAAAGAAAATAAATTTTGGGAAAAAACCCCACAATATTCACAAAAGTACAAAAGTTATCTCTAGCGCAGAAGTTAAAAAGTAAAGAAGGAGCAGGCCATAGGCTCCAGTGACTCATCGAGCCTGCTGATCTGGGCCTGTGCAAACCAGTGCACAGCTCATCTAACTGGCTCTAGAGCATAAGCTCTAGAGAAGTATGTGTTCAAAAGCAGAGAAGATCTGAAGAAAAACGAAGAAGGAAGTTTGAGCCCAGGCTGGACAATTTAGCAAGACCTCACTCAAAACAAAACATAACACAACAAAATTGTAAAAAGGGATGGAGAGGTAATTTAGAAGTGGAACACTTGCTTAGCATGTGCCAGATTCGGGGTTCAATCCTTAGTACCTAAAATCAAAGTGATAGATTTGAAGAATTTCTTCATAAACCAAGAGGGATTTCCAAATGACAACATTCACAAGTAAAATATGAACCAGTTCTTACTGATAGAAATGGGTAAAGACAATAAAAGATAATGTTCTAGAAGACTGAAATATTCATATGAACCATTGTATGAATGTTTATTGTTGTTTACTGAAAATTAAATATGTCAAGCTGGTATGTCAGTAAAGTTTTATAAACAAATCGCAACTCTCATGATAGGTAGAAGACCCTAAATGATTGAGAGATTATATAACCTATGGCATAATCCCTCTTTCAGTTAATTTCTAATCTGAACTGCACAGGATTAGTGAGATATTCTAGCTTTATTTAGAAAACTTTTTAACACTTCACATGAGCTTGGTGGAAAGTTCTCTCCTAAAATATGGCCCTAAGGGAAGTGCTGACGCCAATCACAGGCCAGGCCTAATTCTGAGCAGCCACTACCTCTAGGCCAGTTGTGTGTGGCTCACAGAGGACAGAGAAGGCCACAGCTCTAAGGGCCCAGGAGCTGGCAGGCCCACAGGGAAGACAGCGGCGGGTCTCAATTCTCACTGCCACTGCCTCGGTGGACGAAGTCTCCAGCATGTAACAAATCAGGATCGGAATCTCTTTAAGATGAGATCCAGGTTCCTGCTCTTGGAAGGGAAGAACAGCAATCGACACCCCAAATAGAGAAACTGGGAGAGGAGGCTCCAAGTTCATGTTGCTGGTCATTCTGGGCTGGATTTAGAAACTGGGCTACTGACCTCCTCTGCCATGAGTCAGGTTAACCTCGCAGGGTGCTCTTGCCTAACTTTACTGCCAGAGTCTGTGAGACAAAAGCTGAAAATTTTTCAAGGGTCACAGGCTCATTTCCACATCACGCTCTTGGGCACACCCAAATGCTTGTTTCTACAGATCTGCCAGAGTTCACTCAAGGGCAAGGTTAATCTTTACTAAAATGTGAAGAAACCTTGGAGTATAAACCAATTATGTGCAGATAAACCTCAAGGTGCTCAATTTGGCAAGGGCTAATTCATTAAAAACCTAGATTGTTTCCTTTTTCAAGCTAAGTGAGGCTTTTCACTCAGCTGGACTCACAGGACTTGCTAATCTACTAGCCTGGGAGTACCAATTTATCACCCTGGAGAACTATTTTCCTACCACAGCCCATGCAGATGGAACCGCTTTCCAGAGAGGAACTTGAATTAGCCAGCCACTTGGCTCCAGTTCACGGCAGATTCCAGGCCAGTCCTCCCCAGTCTGGGGTGCTTAGTTTAGCCTCTTTCTCTTTATTGAACAAAAATACCTCACATATTATCTCCATACTCGAAGCCACTGGGTATACTTGTACTTGTTTTCAGTCCATGCCAATGTCTCAGGAAGCCCAATCTCCTAAGGTCATTATAGCTCTGTTGGTCAGAGACCACCAGGCTGCCTGGGCACCTCATTTGTCTGAATGTGGACAAGCAGAGGCCTCCTCAGTGTGAGATTCACACATGAAGCGAGTGGCCGGCCATCTTTGGGGGAAAGTTGCAGGGAAACACAGACACTGACACACCCTGCCATATCTCCTTCCCCTCTGCTCAACTCTCGATCTTACTTCTCAGCAGGGTCCAATGGTTTGTTACACCCGGGCCCTAATTATAAGAGTCCAGATGTTATTCTAGGTCCTACAGGGTTCCTGCTAAGTTCTGAAGAACAGAATAACCTCCACCTTTTGCCAGCCTGTGAAAAGGCCCCATCATAGCAAGATGCGGGTGAGAGAAGGGGGCTTGACAAGTATTTAACATAAAGCTCTTAAGTGACTACATGGCACTGGACGTAATGCAGTTACTGTTTTACAGATTACTTGTACATCTTAAGCTGAATCAAGATTTTTAATGTTATCGCAAGTTTTAAGAACCCTGAAGAGATTTTAAAATGTAGTCATACAAGAGTCTTTGGGGGATGGTTTAGGAGATGGTTACCCACCTCGACAAGTAGACATCATAACCTAAAACCACAGGATAAAGAAATAAGATCACATGGAACAGGGTTTCTATCTCTCAGGATATCTTTTTACAAACATTTAAGGAAACTAATGGAGAAGCTAATTTACATATCAGTCTTTGAAAAGTAGCTAAGTATGTAAAAATGATTTAGTACATGAAATGTGACTAAGTTTTTAAGTTAAAATATGCTTAAAAACAACATAGTATTGGTTCTGTTAATTTGTCAAAAGATGTAACTGAAAGACTAAAAACAGTAAGAAGAAAATTTTCAAGTCAGTTTTTCTTTGCTAACTCAGTATTCTCCAGCACCCTTCTTTAGTGCTGGGGCCAATGAATTATCTACACAGGTTGGTTTCTGATTGGGCACCTACCAGCTGAATGTGGCATGGATTGTTTACACGTAACATTCTTTACATATAACTCATGTATATGGCTATTAATTCAGGTTACAGTGTTTCACTGCCAGAGAGCTCTGCAGACTGTGGGGGTTGTGGCCACCCCAGCAAACATTCCCAATTAGTCTGGCAGTAACAACACTGAAGGTGGGTATTTCTAGCACTGCTGACATTAATAGGTGAAGTTGTTGGTTGGGTTTTTTTCAACTGCCTTAAAATAAACAGATTGGGAATGACTGTTCCCATTCTTTTTCACAACACCACTGAGCCTACCATGTCGGTTGACTGCCTGTTAAATAAGTTACATGAATTCGGCTATCAGTTATCATGTCTCCTGTGGCTACAGTCAGACATGGATGAAAGGATTCTAGGCTGAGCACTCTGCAACCACACAGTTCAAACTGTCAGAAACACAACAATAAATCAAACAAAAAATAAACTTGCATTGGCCAACTGAACTAATGCCAGGCTTTAAGATTTAGTCTGCTGGTGTGTCTATATTTAGAAGTTGTTCCAGCACTGGCCAATCCTAGGAGACATCAAAGATAAATGTTGGCTTGAGAAATAAGAATATGCATGTATTTGGCATAAGTGTATGAAACAGTGGGAGGGGTGCTTCATACCAGGAAGGTAAGGACCCTACACACAAGAGGATTCAGAAGTTCCTTGTATCAAGCCCCATTCTCTCCTCGGAGACACTTCGGTCACTTCACTTCAGTGAAGTGTTTGTCTCCAGACAAATACCACAAGAAAAGGGGGGATGGGATGTGGTTCTAAGCTTTTAAACCGTATGGATTTTATTCCTCTGAAAACAAGTTCTGTTACTAGGAGAGGCTTTGCTACCAAAAACAGCTAAGGATGGTCATCAGGTCCAGATTTAAATAACACAATTTCCATTTATATCAGACATTGGGGCTTACCTGGTGTCAAGTGCTTTGATATGATCAATGTGTTGAGACCATCCCAGGGTAAGAGAAGGAAAGGAACATGGGTATGTTTAAAACAAGTTGATTAGACTTTCAAAGGAACCACAAGGTGGATGGATGGGCTTGGTTTACCCACCTCAACAAGTAGCCAGGACCCACAGTGTTTGGCATCCAGCTGGCCACCAGCAGGTGTAGTACACTCACAAACTTGGTCCAAAAGACCAAGATAAGCATTTGTGACTTAGCCTAAGAGAAGCTCCCCACAAAATCTGCTGTCTATACCTACAGGCCCATCCTACACACAGAGGACGAATGGTGAGCAGCAGGGAGAAAATCTGCTTTAGGTATGTGATGACTGGGGACAAGGACCTTAAAGAAGGTGGTCTTTTTAACTCAGCCTTGGTGCCTCTAAACATTCTTGCCCTTGTTTCCTTCAACTGCAGCTGTTCAGCAATTTCTCTGAAACCTCCCTTGGATGTGACAGTGAGAGCCTGGTCAGACGTTTGGCTCATGTGAAGGGTGTCTTGGATGGACTGTGTGCCAAATGAACCTGAGATCCACTGTAACCCCATAGGCACAAAGAGCAAAAGTGAGCAAGGACTGTGTGGGTGTAGGCAAAGGCATCTTCCTGCCACATTCTAGCCAGGAACCCATCAACTGGGGAATGGAAACTCGGCTTTTTCAGTTAACGTCCTCAGGGTGGTTCCCCTCATCCACTATGTGGCAGTGGGAAGTCACCTGTTTGCTGATGCTCCACTTGCCTTTATTTCTAGAATGGATGACATCTAACCTGAGTGTGTAAATTCACTCGTGAAAACGAGTATGCCGGGAGTTCACCCAGCTATTCAAGGCCCGAGTGAGAGGAGTTTGCCTGATACATAAGTGACTAAATTCCTCCCATGGAGCAAGCATAGTCCTTCAATATACCAAGTTGGCTCCTCCAACTTGGGTGGACACACCCAAGGGGATGTCAGGGGATGGTCACCCAACCAGGAAGTTTCTTTAAAACAAGTTGTTTCTCTAAAACAGCAGCCAAACAGGCTGCTGGGTATGGCCTTTCCTGGCCTGCTTCCGGTTTCTGAAAGGCTACCAGCTCCACCAGCCGCAAGCCTTTCCTGTTCTCCACATTCACATCACGCTTCCCGAGGTGTCCATCGTAGACAGTTCACTCTAAGTCCACTGTGTTTCCCAGCTGTTGGCTCATTAGTCACTGGGAAAACAGATGTGGACTTCCTTCCCAGGATAGCTGACTCACATCACATGTGAGGAAGACTCTTGGGAACTCCATTAGTCACAATCCTACAAAGCTATTTTTCTGGTTCTGCACATATTCCCTACATGTCACGGCCGGAAGCTAAGCTAATAGCATATTAACATCTATCTATGGCACGGATATCAATTTTTGAGTAGTGCAGATCAGCAACCCTATCGTTAGGGCTCCTCCTTAAATTCCTTTCACAAGATCCTTCTAACTGTTGACTGCTCCTCCTCAGGCCTTAATACTTGCATAGGTAGACTTATATCAACAACGGGACAATCACTGTTCTCCGTCTTCCACTGCCTCAGTCCCCTCACCCAATTTTAACATTCCAAGGCATAACAGAATTCTTTCTCAGGTAGTGAGGTTGAGACTCTAAATTGCTTGCTTGAGAGACCACGATCAGTCAAAAGACTATCAGACGGTTATTAATCCAGCCTCTCCAGACAAACACCACATCATGGGTGTATATCTTCACTATGAACCCGTCCTACACAGTCACAGCACAACCTCTGGGGACCGCATCTGCTCTGCACGATCAGCAGCAGTGCCCGTTAGGGTTCCGTATGACACCTTAAAGCAGTACCTAAGAGTGGAACTTACAAACTTAGGTTTTCATAAATGCTCCCTTTACAGTGCTCCTTTTCTAGAACCAAAGAGAAACTTAGTAGGTGGTCTGAAATGTACTACATTTCTCAAGTTTTTATAGGAAAGACCAGAAGGATTACCAACTACTTAGAAACTTTAAAAGAGACTGAAAAGGCATCTACTGAGAGCTCCAATCCAAAGCTTCCTAAATCTTTTTCCTGAAAGCTCCTTCCTGCCTTAGAGGGCTTTACATTCTTAATCCTTCTTGGATGGCTTCTGCTATAGAAAAATTGCCACCCCTACTAGATGATGACATGTTACCAATGCAGAAGTAATATTAGGGACCAATGAACAGGAAAAGATGCGCTGCCTTTTGACAAGAGCGGTCAAAAGGGTCACCGTCAAAAAGGGGGAACCCAGGGCAGTGAGGGCCACCTTCTCTCTCCTCACACCAACTCTCTCATGGGAAAGAATGTCCGTAGTCAGAAATCTAGCATCTAAGCATTGCTTTATTGTTTTGTTTTTTTTTAATGCTAAGCTTTTTCCGAGATGATTTTTTAAAAAAGGATGTAATGCTGAACTACTGCAGAAATAAACCCTTAAGAAGTTTACATCTGCTTGTCGCCAGAAGGGTGATTCCTTACAGATTAAAATGCAAACCCAGGTTGGGGGATCCACTGTGATCAGACAGAAGTTAAAATGCAGTGATGACACAAGCAAAAATTAAGTAAAACACTCCTTAAAAGTGACAGGAAAGTTTATGTACATAGGGGGTGGGGGGGTGGGGTTGGTGGAGAAATGGGAAAAAAATGAGAAGTCATGTTATATACTGGTATAAATTGTCAATGTTGAGTGTGATCATGATATGTATATAGAATGCACCTATTTCACAATTTTTAAAAAGTGATAGAAAAATTAGTGGCTAGAGATCTGCAAAGCTGCACAGTAGTCACATGGCACAGAGATTCCTCTGTGTCATTACAACACAGATGATTGCTTAGGGAAGGCCACACATTTTCAGGTAATGAGAAATGACTCAAGGTGAGCAGAAATCAAAAGTGATACCATGTGGGGAAAGCCAAGGATACCCGAGGGCTCCACTTTTAGTTGTGCATTATCATTTCATAGTAGATTACAACGCACTGGCTATAAAATTATAGGATGATCTAGTTATTTTTTTCTGTACTGAATGTATTGGTTATATATATATATACACATCATGATTGCATTCAACAATGAGAATTTTTACTAGTGTATGATACAACTTAATTCTCATTTTTTTCCTATTCCCTTACCCACCCTACCATCCTCACCACTTATATATATAAGCTTTGTTTCCTTTCTTTTTTAAATTATTATCTCGTCATTTTTCCCCTTGTTATTAATGGAGAGAAATAGGTAGCTAATCTACAGAATTATCATGAGTAACTTTGAACTGAATTCTACATAGCAGCCATATGAAATTAATGATAATGAATTTAAATGAGATCTTATCAGTTCCCCCTGCAATGAATCAAACTTCAATTTTTGGTTCCCACCCAGGACCCACCCATCTGGTGCTCAGGAGAAAACATGATTAGCTTTTAACTAAGGCATAACTTCTCCAGAAGATCAGCTCCGCACAGCACAGCCATCTTTAGCAGAAATAAAGGCTGTTACTCTTCCACTTAGTTTTCTGAAAGGCCTGACAGCTAGGTTTGGTGACCTGCACTCTGTTTTACCAGAACTTTCACAATTTCACCCCAATCATCATATTGGAATGATGACTACAAACAATTGATAGCATCAAGTTTCCTGGAACTCCAACCACAGCTGTGATACTGTGATGATGAAAATATCAGTCAACGGGACATGCAGACACTAGTGATGGCACAGGCAGAGACAGGCACCTCACTCCAAGTCAAGACTCTCAGGCCAGTGAGCACAGCAGTCTTAGACACCACTCCCTTAGGCTTGGAGCTGCTCTCAATTCCCTCCAGTCTTTCTGAACTCTAGCATTGTTTCTTCAGCCCTGAGGGACAAGACTGAGGCGACAGCTACATAGGGAGGGCAGATAACCTAGGGAGGAAAAGACAACAACTGGGCAAGGAGGAGGAGGAGTGGGGCGGGGATTCTAGGAAGACTTCCTGCTCCCACACTCCTGCCCCACTGCATCCCCTGGGGCAGAGTCTGGAGAGTTCCCGACACCCACTCCCCGCAGGAGGTCTCAGGGACAGCCAGGTCCTCCTGTGTTCACACTCTCAAGGACAGACACTGCTTTCCTAATCTAGTCATCTGCTTTTCTTCATTCACACTGAAGCCTGGGACTAGGGGACTCAAGCACTGGCTGCAAAATCCAGTGCCCAAGGGGCCATGGATCCCTTACTTAGCTTCAAATTTAGAAACACAGACTGTTAGACTATTATTAGAAGCTTCACTTCTGAAATGATAAGATGAGCAAGAATGAACTGGTTATGACTGCATGTATTCAAACAGCTAGGAAACCCAACGAACCACTTTTTAATATTTTGGGGGACTACTAAGGAAGAACTATGATAGGAAGCAAAGAAGCCACCAGACAGAAAAATCTGAAAAGCATATGGCTGAGTCTGTTTATTTGAATCTTTTCAAAAAGCACACGAGGATAAACCCACATTAGCTTTTCCAGTTACCACAGTCAGGACGTTATTTGTCCTCCACATGCCCCTTGCAGGACAGAGTACAGTGTTGGAACACTGTGGGTACACACAAGTGTGGAACTAAAAAATAAACGCGTGGGCCAAACAACGGGGAAAAGATTCTGATATTCTCAGTTAGCAAAGACAATTGCAAACAACCTGTTTTGAGGCAGCATGAATTATGTAAATTCACATCAGCTTGGGGGCGAATGGAGAGGGGCTGGTAAAACTGCCCAAACATAGAGCCCTCATCTCCTAATTCTGGTGTTTTCAATTAACCTCTGCTACCAGGGAGACAACCAGACTGAAGGCTGGGGATTGATTGCCTAGGGAATCTGAGACCTGGCAGTAAATACTGACTGAGGAACATGAATGGACTGTTGGACACGGGTGCATGGAAGGTGGAGTTCCAGCAGAACTCAGCCCAGCCAGCACCAGCAGGAAGGTGAAGGTAAGAGGAAAAACAAAAAACAAAACAAACAAACAAACAAACAAACAAACTCAAGAAAGAATTAAGGTGAGAGAGAGAGGAAAACATGAGAGGGCACCCAACAGGGGAAGACAGAAGAGCCCAAGCCAGTCATTGGGCATCTCGTGATCAATGGTCCACAGTGGACCTTGCTGAGCATGACGTGTCATCAAGCCTGGCTCTAGCTTTAGGCTTGCATAAGAAGCTACACTGTGTTACTTATATCTCAGCACTGTGCTAGGAGACTCTCTATATTCTAAGGACGGGGCCAGCAACTGGGTCACCACTGACACTGCCCGACATGCTGGATTTTCTTTAGAACTTTCTCAATCAACATTCAACTTCTTTGACTTTCTGTAACTGAGAAGGTTATCATCCCAGGAAGAGAAGCAGCAAAAATCACAGAAGATATACATACACGCACACACACAAGCATGCATGGATGCATGCACATACACATGTATGCATGGATGCACAACCCTCCGAGGACATCTGAAAAAAAAGGACACTTTTTATTGGTAAACTTCATCTCTATATAAAACTTCAATACGGGAGAAAATACATCAAGTCAATATAACAAATCAGCACTCAAGAACAGACTTTCATTAAACTCTTGGTCATCTTTACAGGGAACAGGAAGGTGTTACCGCATGTTTAGAGGTCGGTCAAGGTTTTTCTAACATTCTTGTTTTTATTTAAAAATCTGTATGAGATACAGTGGTGACTACATTTTTCAATAAAATCACTTCACAATAAAATTCACCTTATCTGTAAAATATACCAGTGAATTCCGAGATTTCACCTATCTGTGTGTCTGAGCTATTCACAAAGATCCTAAAGACAATAGATCACTGTCTTTGGTAACTTAGAATTCAGACTGTTCAGATGTGACCCAGGTGAATAAATAAGCTTCTACAGAAAGCAAGGAAGAGCTGTGCTTACACATCAAAATTTCATCATGAGAACTGCATACTTTTCATTTCACATTTGGTTAAAGTATTTTCTCAAAATACTTTCACAAAGACCACTTAACTTGCATTTATTCTAAAATTATAATTTTCTATTTTAAAAATATTTGGCTTATGTCTTCAAGCACAGAACAATAGAAAAAAGCAAGGGCAAATAGACTTATGGGAACAAAAAGCTTACTCGCCTTTAGGAGCAAAGCCTTCTGCACCAAGTGCTCGTTGCCTGAGATGTGTGTGTAGTGCATGGCCCGAGCACACCGGGTCACTAGTTGGCACTAGGTGGCCCTGTGCACAGGGAAACTCACCTAGCGCACCATCTCGAGGTCTCTACGCATGGGCAGCAAATGGACAGGTGTCAAGGGGAGCATGTGACCCTGGGGCTGTGCCCGGGTAGAACAAGGCCTCTGTGCTCTTCACTCTTCTTGAGAGAACCCTCCACAGAGCAGCACAAAAGCACATGTGTCAAGTCCCCAGGGGGTCTGCTAATGGACACTTTAACCAGTGTTTCACCAAAATCACGCAGGCAGCCAAGACGACAAAGCAGTTGGTGTCTACTACAAAGCAGTGGCTCAAACACATCACCTTATTTTTCCTTCAGTAGGAGAGACACTGTTTGTAAACCATACAGGTAAATATTTATTAATGCGTGGTTCATTCTACTACTTGAATCCACCTTCCTTTTTCATATTTAATAACTATTGATTTATATTCTTCTCTAATTAGACTCACCTCAATAGTCAGTATGCCTTTAAAAGAGTAAGATGGCTATTTGTTCAGTAGTTTTATTTCTGAAACAGTGTTTGAGATGACAAATGTAAAAATAGGCTTACCTCATCCCACTCTAAAAGGTAGTTGGTGACTTTTGAACCATTGTCAATTGGTGCCTAAAAATAAATAAATAAATAAAATCAGACTAAAGAAAGCTGTTCCCAGACAACAGTTAAGAGCTACCAACTTGGTTTTAACACATGTCCACCTCGTACCGCGCTGAGATCTCCCCACCAAGAGAGGAAGCCATGGCTGCTGCCTTTACCTGGCCAAACATTATCACACATCAACCTGAATGCATTTCAACTGTAAGAGTCCTCATTCTTCATAAGCCATCCCCATACAGAGCCCAATCTGACTGTCCCACACCTCTGCTTGACACCTACATGGTGCCCTACTTCCCCTGGAGATAAAACTTTTACAGGCATTTTAAGTTCAAGTGCAAAAGTTAAAAAAAAAAAAAATTGATATAGGCACTGTTGCCAGAGAGTATGGGACGCACAATCGAGCCTATATTTTCATTATTTCCCCGGAGGAATTCTTTGTTCTTTTTATTTATTTCTTTTTTTTTAAGGTTTTTTTGGGACAGGGTCTCGCTTTGTATTTCAGGCTGGCCCTGAGCTCAGCCTCCAAATCACATCACAGCAATCCTCCTGCCTCTGCCTCCCGAGTGCTGGGATTACAGGCGTGAGCCACCACGCCCAGCACTGTGGTATGTGGTACTGGTTGCTGCTGGGCGTGAGTCTCCACGTCCAGTATAGTATGTGGTTACCAGGGATCGAACCCGGGTCCTTGCGCTTGCAAGACAGGCGCCGGAACCACTGAGCTAACTCCCCGGCCCAGGAATTCTTTGTTCTTAAGAGTTAAAAAAGTCACTATTGACATTAAGGTTTTCTTTTTAAAAATCTAAGGGGAAAGGAGACCCTCTGGTTAGCTCACCGGAGGCTACTAGCCTTCCACATGTCAGCAAAAAGAAGTTTTGTTTCTTACTTTCTTCCTACAGCAAGATGCCATCTATTTCACTACAGAAACACGTTTTAACCCTGGGTGGGGCACATGGAACTGTGAAGAAATCGAGAAAGATCTAGGAAAACACACTCAGGATAAGATCGAGCCAGAGGGAGAAGGCAAGGAGGTGAAAAGTGGGGTCCTGCATCCTGTTTCAAAACCGTGCCTTGGCCTGGCTCTTCCTCGGGGTCAGAGCGGGTCTTGGTAAACTGCAGGCGCCGCACCCTCTCGGAGGGAAGCCAGGTCCCCCAGCTGCGTCTAAACTCTGGTTCTGGTATTTATTCATCAGGTGGGGTCCGGGGCTAGTTATTTGATTTCAATGTCTAATTTCTTGTTCCAAGAATGAAAGGATAAGTAATTGAAAGAACCTATAAATCACCTATTAAGCTAACCAGTTCCACAGAAAAGACTTGGGAAACAGGAGGCATTACTCAGTGGTCATCAGAAGCTCCGTAAGTGCTGGCCCAGACACAGTCTTCTCCTATCCTCTCCTTCCTACCCTTTTCTTTCTCAGTCCCCAAACTCAGGTCTCAGGGGAGCGGGGGCTCTAAGTGCAATTTCCAGCTGTTGCGGCCTGAGGCTGGAGGGCACGATAGGGATACAATGCAAGTTCTACATAACTGGCAATATTTTAAATGAGAATCTATTTTTCTGAAAGAAAAAACCCACTGCATTTATAATGGCTCACAAGTTCCTCTACGAAGGGTTTTTCAATAAAGACAGTGACGGACTTCCTGCCCCTCAACGTTCCAGTTCTTTAATTCCTGGGGTGGGTACACTGGCTTGAGGTTTTATTTTATTTTGTCTTATCGTCTAGGCAAATAGTAACTGGTACTGAGTAACAGGATACCATCTCTTTTTCTTCCTTTCACTCTTTCTGGTGGCACTGGTGACTGGCCTGACACAGCTACATCACCAGCCCTTTGCAAACATGTTGGTTTTGATTTGGGTCTTGGTCCGCCTGCCTTGGGGTCTCTGAGTGCTGCGGTTACAGCTGTGTGGCACCACACCTGGCCACATGTCAGGTATTTGTCTCCCTCCGTGTCTCTGTGGGCTCCAAGTCAGGGCGCTGCTAGAAAACGACCCCTGGTCCTCGTGCCTGCACGTAAAGCACGATGATTAGGGTCCCTGTGCTAAGGACATTTCAACGAAAACTGAACTTGCTCCAGGACTTTCCCACTTGCATGGAACTCGATGAAACATAAGTCTATTTGTGCTTCACAATTAGACTTTTTTGGAAGTTCCTGGTCTGCCTGAGGCCTGAATTTCATCCAGGTTTTAAGCACAGAATGTATCATCAGTGATTCCCAACTTTAGGTTTATAAGATCCTGAGATTCCCTCTTAAGATTTCTTATAATTTTAAAAATAGATTTTAATTCTTTCCTTAAGAAAAAAATATATTTACATAGGTATAGGTGTAAATCTAGCACATACTTTTCAATGGATGTATATTCCCCAAGGAATTAAGCCACAATGACGAGTTGGGTGTTAAAACTCTGAAAAGATGGGAAATCACTGACCTGGATTATCCCTGGAAGCCAGGAAGGAAAATAAAATAGTTCAGATTCTAAGCCAGTTCAAACTTTGCCTTTGTCCACATAACACACTTGCTGTTGGCCGCCATCTAAAACACAGCTACCCACACAACAGGATGCGCAGAAGCCCACGCTGGCCACTGCACTCCGTTCACCTCCCCAGCCAGAGTGTCTCTTCCAACACTAGTGCTCTCCCTCAAACCAGGAAACTTCATCATCTGCACCAATGTTACATTTTAAACTAGATTTTCAAGCAATACATAGAAATAACTATGCAGAGGTTGAAAATATTATCTTTTTTCCCCAAACTATGATTAACAGACAAATGACAGACTCTAAAGAAGTGACTGTAGGACCTTCTCTTTGACTAAGTTATTTTTATTTAACTAGTATATTTTATTTATATAATTCAGCTGTTTAAAATTAGTAATCTTGAGTAATCTAAGGCCTAATTAGTACAATTTAATGAAACCTTAATATGCTTTAGAATACTGTACGTTCTTGGCAGTTTTAAATATTAAGCATTTCCAGCATTATCCCTGAACAAAGCCAAAAAAAATCACAAACCTACTTTTCTCTACAACCTTCTTTATAAAAACTTTATGTCAAAAAAAATTTTACATGAAAATCCTTGAATGTCTGCTGAAAAGAACTGATAGTGATGAAATATCAGCATTTTATGTATTTATACCGCTTGCAAAATTCTTATAATCCCAGGAGATTTATCAAATTCTCTTGCAGAACAAGCTGAAGTTGGGTTTTACAGATTGCTTCCCTTCTATTGATTTGCCCAATTTTTATAGAAATAGCAACTGCTATATCATAATAAATTCAGAGTCACTATACAGAAGTCTAACCATCATCACGAGATAGAAATAATGCTAAACAAATACTTCCAATAGTCACAGACTGGTGTTATACCAACTAGGAGTATTCTTGATTCTTGGAGATACTCACCTTCCACTGCAAAGTGAGTGAGCTTTTGCTCCTGTGCGCCAGCTTAGGAGGGAAAGGACACTCGGGTGCACAGCTGTGGGTGGTGAAGCTAACTGGCTCGGAGCAGGATCCTTTTACAGAATTGTACATAGCATAGACCCTGAAAACAAAACAGAGGAGCGCGATCAGCGGTAGTGCTCCATGCACAAGACCAGGCTTTCTATACATGAAGAGAATTCCTTATGCACAAAATTCTCATCTGTTGACCTTGTTGTGAATTAGCCATAGTCAAAAATTACAGAGTACAATTGTTCTAACAGGGTATTTATCTCCACGTGCTTTATTCAACCCCATTTAAAGATGGCCGATGTCCACTAGATGGAGAAGAATATTCCAAGAAAGAAAATCCTAAGTCAGCATGGTCTCCAAATACAATCTTAAGTCTACAGCTGACCATTCATAAAGGTTTAGAGTTATTCATTGGGTAAAAAGGGAGAAGATGTGGTGATTGGAGTCTGCAGGCTGGCTAGAAAATAAAAGAACAGAGGGTAGACATTCCCTCTTGCTATGAAGAACATTATGCATTGAGACAAAAGCATGCTGCAAAGTGTATCTGTCACTGATTCATCAAAAACTGTATTCAGGGGGCCGGGGATTTAGCTCAGTGGTTCTGGCGTCTGTCTTGCAAGTGCAAGGACCAGGGTTTGATTCCCGGGTAACCACATAACAATACTGGGTGTGGAGACTCACCCCAGCAGCAACCAGTAGCACATACCACAGTGCCGGGCATGGTGGCTCACGCCTGTCATCCCAGCACTCGGGAGGCAGAGACAGGAGGATTGCTGTGATGCAAATTTGAGGCTGAGCTCAGGGCCAACCTGAACTACATACAAAGTGAGACCCTGTCTCAAAAAAAAACAAAAACAAAAAAACAAAAAAAAACTGTATTCAGGTACATTTTTATCCATGTGAATGCTTAATTCTTACACATAATGCCAAGATTAAAGATGTTCATTCTGCACTTTAAAATACTTGGCTCAACATGTAACATATGTGCCTGATTTCTCCAAAGAAGCTGTGAAGAAGAAAATATGTAATGTGCTATTATAATATGCAACTCTTTTCAAACTGCAGAAAGCATTATGTTGATTTTTATCATCTTCTTTTCCAGATTTCCAATTTTTTAATATTGGGAATTATTTTTAAAAATTGAAAACATACTCTTCTAAAAGCATAACAAAGAAGTCTTTGCTATATAAAAACAGATGTACTAATTAAACTATTCAAAGTTGGCAAATACCTATCAGGTCCTTAATCCTTATTACCACACTCTCTATGAAGTAGGGAAATATTATTACCCTTTGTGGACCAAAGGAAATTCAGAGTGAGAAGTAAACTTCCAAAAGGCACATGGCTAGACAGCTGGATCAACTTATTTGTACTATGGAAAGATTCATAACATTTGATACAAACAAATGATACTTATCATTAGAATGCTCCGATTTAACCTCTGATGGGGGAAATGCTCCTTTCTATACTCAGTATGAAAAAGGTATATGATACTATAAAGTCGAATGGTAGATCTGGCAAGATCATTTCCATGTGTCAGGAAGGGCTCACTGGGTGTTAGCTACTTACAATGAATTACAGAACGCTTCAAACATGGGCAGCGTTCCAGCCTGATCTTTAACAGATCAGCATCTTCCAACTGGCCGAAGACACATGTGTGTTGGGGTAGAAAATGTAACGTCGTTAGCCACTAGAGCCACCTATGAATTTTAGAATATAAGCAATGATCATCTCAGAAAGAAATAACTAGACCTCGGCACCACCTACAACACTGATGTGTCAGAAAAACTGAGACTGGACCTTGTCAAGCCTCTTCTCCATTTTCCAGGAGGCAGAGAGGACAAAGAAACTTTCTAAGCAACACAAGAAGGATGCACCCAGCCAAAGTGGCATATATGGAAAAGTGCAGATGCAAAAAAATTACTTCAACAAATAGCTTGAAGAAAGAAAGAAAAGGGAAAAAACTATGGACTCAGAGAAGTTTAAGACATACCAACCCAACTTATATTCAGACCATGTATGAATTCTTATTACACAAAGCAAAACTCAACTAAGCCTGCATTAAGGACGACTAAGGAAAAGGTCATCTCTAAAATTTGGCTATTAAAGCATTACTATTTTTGTTTGTTTGGGATGGGTATATGGTAATGGTAATATGATGTATAGGTGAAGTAATATTGTATCAAAATTTCAAATGAGTGGAAGGGCATTGAGGTAACAAAAGTTGAGTAATGGGTACATAATACCTCAGAAACTATTTGTGATGGTATCTGAAATTTTCTGAAATAAAATACTAGAGTATAAATTAAGCCTATAGTGAAAAATATCTTGAGATCACTCATTATAAAACAACAACAACAACAACAACAACAACAATCTTTGGCTTCTTTTAGAAGTTGAAGAATCCTAGTAAGACCTGGTCCTCTTTCTACATTACAGTTACAAGATAAAGCTGAGAAGCAGCTCCCCACCATGCCCTTTTGTCTCCTCAGAACCAGGATTGCGTATCAGCTGGCTTTTACCCACTTTGCCTGTTTAGGTTTCCGGCCTCAAGCCAGCAACACCCCAGTGTGTGCACTGGGCATTTCTCTGCAAATCTAGGACTATAGATGGGTGGACCACATCCAGGGCACTCACAAAAATGGGTGGAACCCAAAAATCCATCTGGATTACATAACAGGTAATAGCTTCCAAGGCACTAAGAGACCAAGCTGAGCTGTCTGGAGAGAAGGAAATCTGGAAAAGTCCATCCCTCTGTTCCTTTTTTTAACAGGATTCTTGGAGTCAGAAATCCACATCTCTTAGGCTAAGGATCATGACTAATGCAGCTGTCTGAGAGCCAGGCCGGGAGGATGGCAGAAAAGTAAGGTTAAAAAGAACTGAAGGCAGAAGAAAAAAAATTGAGATAGTTGGACAGGCCAGGTGAAGATGTTTTCCCTCTCCTTACTCTAAAGAAAATAAAAGTTTGTTGAGATGTAGGTCAGTGGTCCAGGGTATGCTTAGCACACACATTGGTTCAATCTCCAGCACACACATGACGCACAGAGAGAAAAGAAGAAAATAGGAAAAAACGTGTTAGTTTAAGTTAGGGTTCAGAACTTTTCATACATAAAAGTTTGTTACCAAGGGAAATAAAATCTATTTTGATATGGCAATGAAAATGTGCTGCATTCAGTAAAATTTGACACAGTACCTAAAAATACTATGATTACCTCTCTCAGTTAAAACTGTTCAGTAAACAAATAGCTAATTTTAACCAGTTGCAATTTGACCACTAAATTTAACAAAAATATCAAGTCTCTGATAAACTTTAAATCCTGCACCCTTTTCACATGATGTATGCACAAGGTCTATAAGGTCAGGTCAGACCCTCAGAGTAAGTTATAAAACTGTTCTGTAGTTTGGTTTTCTGTTTCTTTCTTTCTTTCATTTTTTTGGCATTTATGTTAGGAAAAGAAAACACTTTTTCTAACAATATAGCACAATCAATTCTGTGTTGGTTTCTGACATTTGTTTTCACTTGAAAACTACTCAATGATAATGGAACAGGTGCTCCAGACTTTCAGAAATAAAACTCCAGCTTCTCCAGTTTCTACAGCTTCTCCAACTTCTCCTCGCACATCTGGACAATACCGGGAGCCATATTTTCTTCCTGAGACACCAATTTCCTACCCTTGGACTGAGATGATAAACTCTATTCAGAGAATATTTCATCACATTACTTTTCTGGGAAACGTCATTACATGAAATAATCTCAGAGAAACATCTTTGACAAAGTCTTAGGACTAGAGAACTGCTTCAGATTGGTCATGAAATTGCTATTCATTCCATCCAATGCCTGATTATAGACAAAACTTTAAATTCTTGAGTCAGTAAAATAGCTATTTCAATACCATCTTTAATTATAAAACAGTCAATTAAAAATATACTTTTCTAAGAAAGGTACAGATAACACACATTTGTGTTTATGAAATATGCATCTAAACCTACATGTTTATGCATATTATGATTATTTGTATTAGTTTAGTTTTTGTCTTTCCGCTATTTAATATTTCTCTCTCTCTATTTGGCTCTTTTTCATCCTTTCACATTTTTACATTAGCAGGTTTATATAATACATACTACAATGCCACGATAATTATATTCATACTTTTAAATACTAAATCAATACTTAGTCCCCCCCAACAAAAACAGCTTGTATAAAAACTGCATAAAAATAAGGCAAGACCCAAAGCCTAAAGTCTGCAAATCAATGTATACATTAAGAAGGGTATTGCTTTCCTCAGTCATGAAAAACATGTGATTTGAATAGTTATCCAATGGCAAACAAAAAAAAAATCACACCAAAAAGTGAGAAAGAAGAAAGGTTTTTTGTAAAGACCTGTCTTAGGATATAATATTCCATGTTGAATTTGGACTATCCAGCATAGCAGATGCTAAGTAACAAAGAGCTACAGGTGCAGAACCTGGAGCCCTGTCAGAGGACCCCACTGGGCCCCACAAATTCCAGGAGTGACCAGTCAAGAGCTGTTATTGCCACTGAGCGTAGCCAAGCATCGGGCAGTTCAATGGTGAGGTCCCTTGACTGGGACACTGTTACACAAAGAAAGAAGAAGGTGTTACAATCTGTATGGTGAACTCTTATAAGATTAACACACTGGAGTTGGGCTGAAAAAAGAGAAGAAAGCACGATAGGAAAATAGTGGGCAAGTGAATGTGAACAAAAAAAAATTGGAACAGCAAATCCAAAAGTAACAAGAATATCAAGTACAAAACCCCTGGTGTTTCTCCACTGCTGGTGGGACTATAGACTTGTTACAGGTCCTGTGGAGATCAGTGTGGAGATTCCTCAAAAAACTAGCACTGGAGGTCCCATTTGACCTGGCTCTCTCTCTGCTAGGCATATATGCAAAGGAATTAAAAGAGTCATTTCACAGCGACATATGTGCACCCATGGTTATAGCACCTCAGATTGTGATTGCTAACTCTTGGAAACAACCCAAATGTCCATCAACTGGAGACTGGATAAAGAAGATGTGGTTCTTTTATAGTATGGAATATTACTCTGCCACTAAAATGATAAGACTGAGTCATTCACGCACAAATGGATGTACCTTGAGGACGTCCTCATAAGCAAAATAAACAGGTCACAGATGTGTAAATATCATATCTTTCTCTGATATGAGAATATGAAGTTGTAAACACATTGTAGTGTGTACAGTTGATATTGTGAAGTAGAAAATATTTAAAAGGAAAGACTATAAGGGTAAATAACGAGGGGAAAATGAATGTGGTAATAATAAAAAACAAAACAAAGATTGTGTATACAGGGGGCAGGGGATGCAGGGCGGGGTGAAAGGGAAAAAATGAGAATCAAGTCACATCATATTCTGGTACAAACTCTTAATGCTGAATGCGATTATCATGTGTATTCATAATGTACCAATAAAGAAAAAAAAAAAAAACCCTGGTGAAAGTTCAGTATCTAATTTGAGAAAGAAATCTTTTCAAATGGAGATTTCTATAGGTCTTAAACAAAATGTGCTGTATTACGAATTTGGAGGACAAGTATGGCCTATATTGTGCTGTTAAAAAAAATACCTCAGTGTTCCTCAGTGGCTCTATGGACATCCACAGGGTGATACTTTTAAGAATGGCAATGATGTAATTGCTTGTCTCATAGCTATCTGCTAATGAAACATTTTGGGGTAGCACTGATATAGAAATTTAGTATAGAAGGTATTTCTACACAGTCCTCTGTGTAGAAACATTAAAAAGCCTATTAAAACAGTCTTATGGGTAAACACTAAACTTTATCCTTTGTTGTTTTAAATTATTTTCTTTGTTGAGTTTATTGGTACATTTTAGGTATATATCATGTTTGAGGCTACATTTTGTGATAAAAGCTTTTTTCCTAAAATTTAAATTCTGAGAATATTAACTACATCCTACTAGAGATTTTGCTCCTTTTTGTTCTGTGCCTAGCAGGATATATAAAGATCTCAATGAAAGAGTGACAGAGTCAAAATAAACACAAGTTCAAAGAACTCACAATATTAGTCCCTTTTACTTTCAGTGTGGAAAAGCTACAATAGCTTTGGAAAAACAAAATGAACAAAATAAAATTTGTACAATACTTCCCAGGCTTAATATAGTTTTATATGCACACTTCCCTTGCTATCACACTGCCTGTCTGAGATGAACATCAATACTACCCCCATTTCACATGTGTGAAAATGAAAGCAAAGAAGTCCAATGGCTTGTTATGCCCAGACCCTCAGTCAGAGAGACACAGCCATTAAATCCAGGTTTCAGGCTTTGTCTATCATGTGCCAGCCTATCTCATTTAATTCATCACAGAAACCAAATCTAAGTAACAGTACAAATGTTAAATTCTTGTATAACTTCAAAAAGAAATGAGAATGACTTCTCTGTATGAACTGTAGAGAAGGCAAGGCAAGAAAGACCAAAATTTGAACTGGAGACTTTTTTTTTTTGAGACAGGGTCTCGCTTTGTAGTTCAGGCTGGCCCCAAACTCACTATGTAGCCCAGGCCAGCCTCAGATTCACAGCCATCCTCCTGCCTCTGCCTCTCAAGTGCTGGGATGACAGGTGTGAGCCACCATACCTAGCATTTTGGTATGTGGTTACTGGGAACTCAACTCAGGACTTTGCACTTGCCAAGCAGGCACTGGAACTACTGAGCTAAATTCCTGGCCTTCAAGACATTTTTATCAGAAGAATTCTTTAATACTCCACTAAGTAATACTTCTCTTTAATATTTATCTCACCAAGGAGACAAAAAAAAAAAAATCTACTTCTCTGGCAAGCAGAGAATTAGACCAAATACTATCTGGTGGCTCCTAAGGGTATATACATATGTGGTACCACATAGATGTATTATGTCAAATCTAGATTCAAGGGCCCTGGATAATAACCATGCTCCTACTCTCTTTAGAGAATCTATTCACAATGCCTTTTATCTGCCCAGAAGTTCAAGATGTTCACAGGATATAACAGTAAAAAGAACTAATGATCAAATCTTCTCAAAATTTATTATTTATAAAACAGGAAAAAAGACACCAAAGGACACAAGAGACAGGGAAGGAAATAAAGGGCAGATTCCTCCTTGGCACTTGAGCTTCTCAGAGAGGAGGCTAAGCTCATGAATGAACAGGAAATTAATAAAATAAACCTTTAGTAAAGCAATAAGAACAAACTGTTAAAACACAGTGAAAAAGGAAGCATATGCTAACAATGAATAACATTTACATGACTCCCTATATAGTGTTATATTTTCTGGCTTGTTGTTAAACTGAACTTTTAGAAGAATAGTTAAACCATTTCTATTATCATGCTAGCCTCACAAATTACAAAAATCATTTTGTTTATACAGATTGTATGGAGTTCAATATGTTTGGACAGAAGCTAACTGACTAAAAATCCTAAAGTTTTGATTTAAACAGAAAGAGATAGTTGTAATAGCATTCATCTAAACAATGTAGTAACTGAACAGATGTGCAGTTTATTACAAAATAAAGTGACTTTCTCTTTTATAGGTTTCTCTAAAATTAGTTTTAAAACACTTATTAGCTAGCAAGATACTACAACCTCAATTCATCTCTGTTTTCTTACTTTTCCTAATGAGAAAACTGTGGTATAAAATGTCAATGTAACATTAAAATAGCCTATTTATTATTACAGCAAAAGCAAACCAGAATTCAAGCCTCTTGACAATTAATACGTGCTTTTCCTTCTGGTTGGTTGTCCTAGTCCGTTACAAGGAAATGAATTACCTCTGGAAAGCAGACAAGCATCCTTATAATTGTAATTTTATTACCCAATCACATTTATATATATATATATATATATATATATATATATATATATATATATATATATAAAAACATTATGTATGTTATTAGATAAAATTATTATTTTCTGACAAATTTAAAATTTAAATGAAATAAAATTTTAAGTAAAGATTTTAGCACGTTATGGACATATTTATGAGGCTGCTTATTTACAAATGTATGAAATAAGTGCTATTAAATAATCAGATTGCTCTGTAGAAATTCAAATAATCCCTTTTCTTTTCACAGGGCTGCGGTCAGCCGGTTTCTTCCCAAAATAATGCAGAACTGCGAGAGCAAGGATTATAGAAAAATCACAGTGAGATTTCAGCCTCCACAAGTGATTCTCCACAAGTGAACTGTTTTCAGAGATAATATGATATTTGCATTACCTGCTTATTTCAAATTCTATTGGTTTAAAGGTCTAAGAGTGCTCTTGCTTCTTCACTTAGTCTGAAGATAGCTTCTAGGTATTGTCTATATATAGTAAACAACCATGATAAAAATATATTACTCTTATAGAAAGAATACAGTACATGTTATAGTAAACAGTCCAATTGATCATATAAGACCTTGTAAAATAAATATTATACTTTAAAAATAATGTTGAAAATTCTGTCTGGTGCATCACCAAATTCTCTGTTCCTAGCAAGACATCTGCGTCTGTACAGTCATTATGCTGTGGAGTGGGAGGCAAAGGAATTACCAATGGGCCACATGGGCTAAAAATTATCAACTAAGAAAGTGCTATCCACCAAAACCTCACAAACCTTTAGCAACCTGGACTCAACAGTAGAGTTCAGCCCTTGTTTTCTAACTCACCTCACATGATAATCAGTTGCTGGTCTAAGATCTTTCAGGTTACATTCTAATTCTTCTCCACTGTGAAGAAAAATCAATTGTTAGTCAATACCAGTTTCAGCTGTAAAAGATATTTTGCATTTGGGCCTCCTAGTCATGTATAGACAACTACAGAACAACGATTATGAGCAATTCTACCATAAACCAAAAACATACTTTCTTAATTAGTATTATCACATCATTACTGGACTAGAAAGTCAGATTACAGTAATCATGCTACTCCAGATCTGGGAATCATCACAGTTAACATCCCATAACATCTTATCACTTTTTGACAGAAATACAGAAGAGCAAGTAGTAAGCAAACACACAGGAATTGAACCAGCCAGCCGGCAAAGGAACCTTGCAGGCTTACTCTGGCAAGGTCCTCCACTCTTTCACCTCTGGACTCTCTTAAGATCTGATCTGCTTCCCTCACATGCTAATGTGCTCAGGAAAAGTTCTTGAGTATAAATTATAACTATATGACCGAAAGGTCAATGAACTTCAACTTACAGTGAAATACGAGGTAAAAAATTTCCATTAAAATTTTTAGTGAAACAGAAGCGAGAAAGTATATGTGGAGGTGACTCATTTTGTATTCTTCAAAGCTATTAGTGTCATAAAAGACAGAGTAAACCGGGAGATCTGTCCATATCTTGCCTACAGCTCTGCATTGTAGCTTTAAAATATTTCACATTTGCTGACTAGCTCAGCTTTTCAGATTCCCTTGGGAAAACCACAGGTTTTCAGCAAATCCAGGCGATGACTGAGGCTAAGCAGCAATGCTCCTTTTACAGCAAAACAAGAACTCTCATTTACCATCCTGTAAACAGAACCATTATCATTTATATACTTACCCAGCTCCAGAGGGCCCTTGTGACTCTAGCTCCTGTCACCAGTGTTCATCTGCACGAACAGAATCTATCTAGCCAGGGGTGATGGCTTGGGCCTCTAGTCCCAGCTACTAGGGAGGGTGAGTCAGGGGGATTGTTTGAGCCTGGATGTTCTGTTTCTTGGTAAGGTAGGGGAAGCTATATTTCTGATATCTTTCAAAGGAGAACAAAAAAGCTCTGAGCGTGAATGTGAAAGTAGGTCTTTATTCAAAAAACAGTGGTGCTCTCCGTAGGGGAGTGATATGATCAGCATGGTTCTACAGGTTGGAGGCTGCACTGTCAGGGCAAGAGTGGACGCTGCTTGACCCAGAGGACACTACAGTCCACCAAAGACATATCAGAGCAGAAGAAGAAGGCAAGAGGAGAAGACTGGAGCTAGAGTAGCTCCTTCCTTACCTATGTCCCCCTATCTGTCCCCGGGAAGACCTATTTGGGCAACAAGTTATGGAGCAGGACAGGGAGAGGGAGACAGTGTGTGCAGCGCTAATGTGGCAGGGAAAAGGTGGACAAAACAAAACCTCTGGCAGAGAAAGAAGTGGACTTTGTGTGACCACATCGCCCTGGTGTGGGCAGGCCGTCAAAGGCCCCCTTACAGGGAGGTCATACACGTAGTTAAAACAAAACTGGCTCTCTAATTTCCTGCTCTGCAAACGTGACCAGTGCTAAGCAATTACCAAGGAGAAAGGAATTGACCCTAAAATTTTTATCACATTTAGAACATGGCTATAAATCATTTGGACAGTTAATATGTGGGAGTCCATAAAACAGAAAAGGCTAATTCCATACGCTGTTGCTAAACTTCTGAGCACTTATGAAAGCCTTGTAATGAAATGTTTTACAGAAATCTTTAACCTAATGAAACAAAAGCAAACAGTATTGCAGAATCTTACAAAACAAGCCAAGATAAAGGGCTGAATCTAAAATATTACAGAAGATTCCATGACCATTTAATGTACATACAAACTACTAGTCACCATCACTTTTTGCCCTGACAGTTATAAAGGGAAAACTTACTACTACACTGATAGGTAACATAACAAGTGATTTATTTCAGTGACACCAGTGGCTCTGTATATTACTCATTCTGATTAATAATTACCTAAAAATTAATTTTTGATATGACAGTTACTGATTTTTTAAAAGGCCTATTTCAAGGAAAGTTTGCAAAACTTGTACACTCTTCCTTTGTTTTCTATTTTCTGTAACAATTCCACTGTCACAGTTTCGCAGTGAATGAAACTGTGGAAGTTGTGCACGGGATGCATGCCTGTACTCTCAGTACTTGGGAGGATGAAACAGGAGGATCTTGAGTCTGAGGTCAGCCTGAACTACATAGTGAGACCCTGTCTGCAAAAATAAAACAAACACATATATAAAACAAAACAAAAGAAAACAAATCAAAATGTGGAAACGTACACTACCTGTAAATTATCTTGTACTTTCCATCTCGGCCTTTGTCAGATAAGGCAACCTCGTAACTGTAGGGGAAGGAAAGACCACTGTGGGGTCCACAGGAGAGTCCAACAGGGGGTGCCCAGGACAACACAACTGCTCTCGCCTGAATATTAGAAACCTGAGGAGAAAAACACAGGTCAGAAGGGTTCCTATCAACTGCACGTAACATGTGCTCCTTCCTCTGATGATATTTCTATAATAACTAGTAGGGACCCAAAACTGGCTGAAATGGTAACATAAACAATTTTAATTACACTGAAAGAAATTCTCCATGGTCATGGTGCTTTCTTGTCAGAGTGCTGTTGTCCAAAATACAGCAGCTTCAACCCCTGTCCTTTATAATGGAAACTTATGACCAAGACCAGCGCAACTCACTCTCGGTTCTCCTGGATATAAAACAATCAGCTGTGCCTAAGATCTTCTGTCAAAGACAAAGATGGGTGAGAGATTTCAATGACCTACTACACGGAAGTGATGGCATTCTCTGAAAAAGCCACATCCACAGGTACTTCCTGGGAGACCTTCAAACCTTGCTAAATGTCAAATAATATCTATCAAATTACACTCCCTTAAGTCCTGTTGATTCCCAGGACTCAATAGGTGAGAACTGGAACTAAGAACCAGGCGGATAGGGGATACAACTGTGTGTGGAAGTTTAAGTTTCATGTCTCCACGCTGTGCTTTCACTTGTTTGGTTTACTCTGTGTTTAAGACTTCAGCTCAGCCAACATCTGACAGGCGCCGCCCTGAGGCAAGTTCTTTTCTGCCTCTATTACTCGGGCGGGTTCACAGGTGCCCTCACACAGACCCTCTGTTAGCTTCCTCCCCATCCATGTCTCAGCTGCCCATCTCCGACTGAGGCTTCACCTCAAATAAATTATTTGTGCTCACAACTTTGTTTACAGCCTCTTTGTGGAGGATTCCAGCCTAATTTCTTAAATCCAACAAAGAACTTTAATGTTTTAGTTTTCCAAAGGTTATTTTCTTGGTACCAGGGTACTGGCAGGAGTTTAACACATTAAACTGATAACATAAACACTCAAGTTTAATGTTTATGAAGATTTTACGTTTACAGAAAGAAATGCATAAACTATTCATGACGCGTGCTTTAACTTCTTCCGTTTGTGTTACTATTTGATTTATAAAGATTACAAAAATGCAATATAAAATAATTTAAATGCAGATTAATATGCAAAATAATGCTGAGTTTCCCCTTTCAGTCTGTCATTATTACATTGTTAGCAGAGATCCCACCATACTGTTCCGTTGTATATAGATAAAGCATGATGGTAAGTCATATGTCTTCTCATTCTCCAAAACCCCAGCTGGGCCTATTACTTCCACGTAGCCTTCACTGAAGTATCTTGGTCTTTATTAGTTCCTCTGCACTACTGAATCTTGTAGAAATTACTATAACTGATGACTATGTTTACAGCCTGGGACTGTGGACTCCTTAGGGTCCATCCAAAATTGTCTTCTACTGTGGGGGTGGCTCCCTAGGAAATGTTTGTGGGACAAACAATAAACCAGTGTCTGATACACATTGACACAGAGGGCAGAAGGCTAGCATTTCACATCAGACACTCACTAGGGCTGCAGACTGGCAGCTCTATGCCTGCTATGTCCCTGTTCACCACACCACACTGTGTCATCACTCCTTCCACGTGCCCCGAGACTTAGCCCCAACCTTCCCCAACTTGCTGGCTTTAAAAATGTCTAACCCCAGTTTAAATGACATCTTCACTTCATTTTACTTATCATACCTTGCTGTATGAGGGGCTGTGGACACAGGTAATTAAGATCCTATCTCTACTTATGAGCAAAGAGGCGTGAGGGGCCTCAGGATAGACGCAGTGTCCACGAGGAACCCATGTGGAGCTGGTTTAGGGGTTTCCAGCCTGTCTTTCAACTGTTACTTTCTTTGTGCTCCAGCCACCATTTCTTGGTACAGTACCTGTCTTCAGTGCTTGTTTCATCAGCACTGGTGGTTTGAGTTCTCCTTATGTATACCAAAGTATTTGTGGAGTTCCTTTACATACGAGTTAACACTGAGACAGAGTATTATATTTGGTTTTAAACTAACAGGGGATGTTTTGTTCAGAAGAGCTGAGTTTATAATGGGAAAGAAGAGAGACTAGGTCTTGAGAGACATTCCGCTGAAGTGATAAATGGCTGCTTCACATCATGCCAAGAACAGAGTGGGTGGTGACACAGATTCTATGATTGGCAGCATGAAACAGCAGCACATGTCAAAATAGTACAGTCGAACGCCAGTACTCTAGGCAGGGACTACGCACCCATAAATTCACATCCTTTTCAACTTTAGCTTTTTTATTAGCTATTGCAAATTTACTTTTTCTTTTAAGACTTGGTTAAGTTATTGTTTAAATGAATACAGATGTACATCATCACAGATGTGTCAGCTAAAATAACATCTGTCTTCTTCCCAGGCTCAGAGCAAGCCTTGAGTGCCACCAACTCTATGTGCAAATGAAGCCTTCTGATGATCCAGCCTCTCAGGGTAGCATACTGGGAGCTACACCATTTCCAAAGGACAGCGGCTTCTCTGAACTCCTCCCTGAGCTCAGCAGCCTGCCACCTACATTATGATGCTCGATCCCTCCCTCTCAAGACTCCTAACCACAGACTTCTCTTCCTCAGGTCCCAAAATCCTGAGTCTGTGTACTGAGCCTGGCAGGGCTCTTAAACCCACTTTTAGGAAAGGGAGGGAGGATGCCACCAGCACAGGACAAGTTTACTCCAAGCGTTCTCGCAGGTGACGACTCACTGAGATTCACAACTCTAAACACTGTGAAGGCTCAAGCTACTTTCAGAGTGTTGGCACTTGATTGTGGGCTTCCACCGCATCTCTGTGTGTGCTGGCGCCTCCTCAGCAGCAGGCTCACTACCAGAAGCGAGCACAGCCGACCAATCGCCACAGTGGTCATCCAACTGCGATAGCTCCGGCCCAAACATATTTAGAAGCCGTAAAACTGACCTGCTGATGTTTAATCTATCACAAGAAGCTGGTCTCCTTGGAAATGCTACAAAAATGGAGATTTCTTGTTATACTATTACTAGAAAAGGAGCAATCTAACATAGTTTTTTACACTACTGAAAAAGTCCCTGGTGTATAGGATGGTAGTCTAAATTTGCATATTACTTAGGCTGTTTGTAGGTCTCTCAAAGGGTTTATAGTCTACTACTCATGTCTAAATGGTCATATACTCATTAGAATTCAGTCATATCTATGTATTTAGTGAACACTAATTCTAAAAGAAAACAGTTGCTATATGTGTATAAATGGAAATTATAAAATCACATTATTTTATAGTTATTTGGTATATAATTCTTAGCTCTCTTTTACCTTGTTTTTCTGCTCACACCCTCACTTTAATACTATCCTGTAACATTTTTTATTGTCATAATTATTATATGGAAATGATATTCATAGGTGGGTCAAAATACCACTTTTACTCCCACAGTAACTCTTCCAGTCAAAAATATTTCTTTCTAAGTTAGGCGTTTCTAAATTTGGCCTGTGTGTTCAATGTGGGAGGCCTACTCATCTGATTTAGGAGTATGCTGGAAAGACATTTCCACGGAAATACTGGCTTCGTTTCTAAGGTACATAATGATAAGTAACAACACAAAGGAAAATATATGAGAAAGAGAAAGGTAAAAATAAAAGTTTATCAGATTTAAACCTCTCACAATCATCTGCTTCTGTAACTTCTTAAGAGCCAAGAGTTGTCCCCAGACAGGCTGCTGTTTGTCTTTCGAGGAACAGCTTCTCACAGGGAAGTGTTCCTCTCAGGTCCCACTTTCGAACTGACAGATCAATTGTTCCCACAGTATAAACATTACTGGGTGAAAACATTGCAGAACCACAGCTGCACAATTGCATTTATTTACATCGTGAAAATCAACAGCCCATCACAATGCAGGAGAATACACAACACTATCAGCAGAGGAGATCAGACCACATTAGGGTAGAGGGGGCTGGGTAATTCCTGAACCACTCGGCACAACCCTAAGCTTATGCATCTGGTATAGCACCAGGGATACCTGCAATGTCCCCAAGACACCTAAAACGGCTCAGTTCCCAGACAGTCCCACAGGTACTGTTGAAACTCTCTGACACATCTGGATCTATAGAGATGTGGGTCTCCAAAGATTAAATGATTTGCTCAACTCATAGTGCCCAAAATTCTAGCTTACTAGAAATTAATGGTTAGAACCCACAAGTCATAGGTTTTGTTTCTATACCTAAACCAAATAATCTGCAAAGCAGAAAACAGTATGGCTTTTTTAAAGATCTACTTGATGTGGGGGGCCGGGGAGTTAGCTCAGTGGTTCCGGCGCCTGTCTTGCAAGCGCAAGGGCCCGGGTTCGATTCCCCAGTAACCACATAACAATACTGGGTGTGGAGACCCAAACCCAGCAGCAACCAGTACCACATACCACAGTGCCGGGCGTGGTGGCTCATGTCTGTAATCCCAGCACTCGGGAGGCAGAAGCAGGAGGATTGTGATGTGAATTTGAGGCTGAGCTCAGGGCCAGCCTGAACCACAAAGCAAGACCCTGTCTCAACCCCCCCCCCCCAAAAAAAGATCTACTTGATGTGACTGGAGGAAAAAAGAAGAAAAACAATCTTTTAAAAACATTTTTGGGGCCGGGGAGTTAGCTCAGTGGTTCCGGCGCCTGTCTTGCAAGCGCAAGGGCCCGGGTTCGATTCCCCGGTAACCACATACCATACTGGGCGTGGAGACTCACGCCCAGCAGCAACCAGTACCACATACCACAGTGCCGGGCGTGGTGGCTCACGCCTGTAATCCCAGCACTCGGGAGGCAGAGGCAGGAGGATTG
>PVIR01005127.1:0-74203 GCA_004026965.1 Petromus typicus | reverse complement strand
GGGGGGCGGGGAGTGACTGGGAACAGACGCGAGGTTTCCTGCAGGTGGTGAAAGTACTCTAGCACGAGCGTGAGGGACTCACACAGAGAAAACACTTAAACCTGGCGGACTGAGGAGAGTCAGTGGCGTCTTGGTAGAAATGTGCAGGTTGAGGGCACACTGAAGACTTTAACTAGAAGACATGGAGGAAAGTTCAGTAGTCCATTCACTCCCATCTTTTTGGTCATTCTCGGTTGTGCGAATCTCATTTGTGGGAGGGCTCATTTAGAAGCTCCGCTGGTATCTTACAATTTGCTGGACACATTTCTGTGTCTTCCAGTAACCCCCATACTCTCAGGAATTCCTGATATTCCAGGGCTTTTGCTGCGTGACCTCGCCCAAGTGACATAAGCTGTGTGCCTTGGTGGCAGGGTGGTGGGGAGCGCGTGGGCAAACTCACTTTCAGGCTTGGTCTGTGGCAAGCCGCGTCCTGGTCCCTGGGCTTCCTGTACCTGGCCGCGGGCCACCTGGAGGGATCTCCATGGGGGAAAAGCCAGCGAAGCCTAGCAGGGCTGTGCCCGAGGTCTGGATTCAGCCTTCACCAACTTGGTAGCGTTCTCTACACTTGGACAGAAGTTTGCCGAGCTCACACGGGATGCAGTGCATAGCTGGAGAGATGCTGCTGCCTCCCCACATCTGGAAAGGCAGGATGCAGAGAGGGGAGCGGCTCTGTGAGACAGAGGGAGGGGGAGGGGACAGCTGTCACCCGGCTCGCAGGGGTCCAGCACAGGAATGATGTCTTCCTGTCTACATCCTTAACTCGTGCAAGACAAAGCTCCTGCTGGGTCTGATTCTGGCGGTGACGGAGAGATGCGTTTAGTATCATGGAATTTTCTGTAAGTTTCCTTCTGACTTTACCTCTCCAGATCTCAGGGTCTGACAGCCCGAGTCTGCCGTAGTGCAGGACACACTCCATCACGGGGATCTCTGTAGAAGCCGCCTGGTGCTGTCCCTGGAGTAGTAACCTCCTGGACCGAGTCAAAACCCCAGGCAGGAGATGTTCAACATCTCAACATTTCCCTCCGGAATTGAGAAACTTTTGATACATCAGCCATCTCCTCTCCCTACGCAGGGATTTTCTCGGAGGCTCCGCATTCTGTAGGCCAGCACCTTCATCAGCCACGCGCGTGCTGATCCTCCAAACACATACAGGAAGTGGACTCACTCTCACCCTGATTTCAAGGCGCCAGATCCATCAGCTCCCTGCGGGTGCCTTGCTTGGGTTTTAGGTTAGCACCGTGTCTGGTAGATGCTGCTGTCCTGTGCGAGCCACCCTCAAAACTCAGCAGCCTAAAACCACACCCAATGTAATTTCTTTCTACTGTGGGGCCGGGGGTGGGTGCTGTGGATCTGGACTCCTGGGCTGGCCCTCTGCTACCCTGTTCTTCAGTGGACCCGGACTCACTGTGCCCCAGTTGGGTAGACACTCTCTACACTGCAGAGACCTTTCTTCTCCCTGGGAGCAAGTCTCCTGGTGAGCTAGGCTGGGAGTGCCCACAGCAGAGCGGGCAGGACTAACCTGGATGCCAGAGCCAGGAATGGGCACTGGTCGCTTCCATTGTGTTTTGTTTGATAAAATTAAATCTGAAGTGTGGACTGGACCGTCCTCTCCGCAAATGCCCGGGGAAGCCCCAGCAGGGCTGCAGGAAGGATCACACTGCCCCGCGGGGCGGCCTTGGGGGCAGTGACTCTGCATCGCTCGCCCCAGAGCCCCACGCAGCCCGCGGAGCTGCCTCATGAACACAGGCTCGCGGCAGCCCCGACGCACCACTGTGATTAGCTCTCAGCTATTTACTGAAAAGCACCAATTGTTGGTTTGGATTTTCTTATTCAATCTGTAAACAATGTTTGTAAAGAAAGTAAATCGTTGTGGGGAAGAATCGGCTCACTCCGCTCCTCTCACTTCGGAAGCGGCGGAGGCTGAGCAGGGACGAGGGGCGAGTCCGGCACGCAGGGTTGGAGCTGGCCGCCATCCGGTCCCCTTCCTCCGCTGGCGTCAGAGCCTTGAGCTCCCACGACTTGCTTCTGCCACAGACTGCAGAGTGCTCGCTCGGCTCTGCTGGGGTGCCATATGCATCGCCTTGAGCTCTCGCAAGGAGAAGAAGCAGCACCCCACTCTCCAGCCCCCCAGTATGGTAATCACCCCCAAATTAGCTCTGCAGGAGCCCCACATCGTCTGGGCCCCACACACCTGGCCTGAGCCCCATCCCCAAAGTCGGGGTGCAGCTGCCAGGTTACATGGCCCTGTGTGGTGCTCTGTTCTCCATTTTGGGGAGTTTTTGTAGTGAAAAGCAAAGAACGATATCAGTGTGGTGGCTCGCAGCAACTCAGTGGATGCAAAGCCTGGTCACCGGCTATCTCATACCCGGGCCCACGAGCTGGACCAAGGGCCATCTGTCATTGTCTGAAATGATGAATTTAATCTCTGGTAAAAAATAGAAGAAAATGTTCAGAGACAAGTGTAAATCACACAATGTTGGCGTCTCAGTGTCCATAATGTCCTCCGAGCACAGCCACACCCCTGGCCGTACCTGCACTGCGTGTGCTGTCACACTGCAAGATGGAGCTGGCTGGACACAGGTGTCCACCTGTCCCAAGACAGGGAATGCGGCTGCTCTCGGGCCTGCAGGGAGTCCTTTGCTGACCCTGGCTCGGGGTTCACTCGAACTCCTGAGACCTGGCCCCCTTCCTCCTGGAATTCGGGGAGCACAGCAAGGACCTGGGCTCATGACACATGAGGACCTTCCATGATGATTCTAGAAACTCTCTCTGCAGCTAAGGACACTGTAACAGGCACCTCAGAGCTGGAAGTCTGGAGGAGTCCACAGGCTTCTGTCACCTGTGCGTGCCCCTGGCCACACACTTGGGGGGCCCTGGTGGGGTTGGCATCCTCCAGGCCCCAGGCCTTGTCAGGAGAAGGTGGGGACATTGTGCAGCACCGGGCTGGCAGAAGGACAGCTCTCTGCTTGGCACCTCAACCTGAGGTGGACACAGCACCTCAGCGGACACAGCACCGAGGGTGCGGGGCTCTGGCACGCTCGGTTCCTGCTGCGGGGGAGGAGCAGCCCTGCGCCATCCCAGCCTACGGGTTCCGGGAGGGTCAGCCCCGAGGAGGCGCTCCAGTGTGGACCTGCAAACAGATGGACCACCATAGATGTGCTCATGAGTGGGCAGGAGGGTGAATGGAGCGCCAGCCTCGTGGTCCCAGCAGTGGACCAGCATCCTTGAGAGGCTCAGCACAGGTGAGGTCATCAAGGGACTGGTCCATTTCCAGAGGGAGCATGGGCTCAAGCGCTTCCCACACCATCCCTCGGAATCCACTCCATCCCTGAGCTGGTCTGATCACCGTCTCACCCTGTGGAGGGAGACCTGTGGCTCAGCACCGGTTCTCTGCTCAAGGCAGGGCAGGTGGCCAGTGGCAAAGATGGGCTCCACCCTGAGTCTGACTGTGGAACCAGATTCTCGCCTGGGACACCCGAGCCCCTGCCAGGCACTCCGGGTTCGGGACAGCTGCAGAATCATGTTCAGCTGCACCGTGTCCTGCAGGAGAGGGACCGGAACTCCGGGTGCAGCGTCCCGGTCACAGGCCGATGGCGGGCAGAGCCTCTGAGAGGCAGGACGGCCTCTTCCCTGCCACCACCTCCCTTTGATTTTCATCCGCTTCTCTTTTCACGGCGGCTCTAGATCATATTTATAGCATGCGGCGTTCCAAGGTTAGACTCTGAGATGTCAAGTCTGAGAAAAACAGCCTCTCCCTCGCTGCTCGCGGATCTCTGCTCGTATTTAGGTGACGGGGATCGACACATTGTGTGTCGATGGCATTTCAGAGATGGGGCAGCACAATAATTCACAGAGACAGAGTGAGAGAGTTAGAACATGCCCAGGTCCACCTGGTGGCTGGTGGCAGCGTAGGGGCAGGGGAGGCATAGCAGGTGGCTTCACGCCAAGGGAGACCCATGTCACCTTATCCAGAGCCCTGTGACCTTGGGTGACTTTGAGAAATGGCAACATTATCCAACCGTGCTGTCTTTGCATTCCCAAGGAAGCCACCCCTGGTGAATAGGCCAGAGCAGGAGAAATGTAATATTTCTCAAATAGCAGAAAAGTAATTAAGGAGACACACAGAACTGGACACTAAGATTGAAAATAAATTGGGTGGAAATTGCCCAACATGTACCTACAAGCTGTGAGGCAAAGGACCATTCCTCTGAACAGAGCTTCCCCGGGGACACTCAGCCGGGTGGGTGTCCTCGTGTCCCTGCCCAAGTGCTGTGAGGGCAGAAAGACGGGAGCAGACTGCTGCCCCCGAAGTCTGCTTCCCTGACGACGTGTGTTTCCTGCTTGTTCCCCTCTTGCCTTTGTATGTCCTCGCATCCCTTGAAGAAACAGTGACAGCGAAATCACAGCACGGGAGGGAGGCCGTGGCAGGGCTAGCCCCTCAGTCCAGGGGTGGCGCAGGGGAGGCCAAGCCCCATGCTGTCTCATCAACACAACACAGAGCTGGGCTTTGCAGAAAACCTAACAGCGCCTGCCGTACTAGCCACTGACCAACTTGCTAGACACTTTCTCACGCATGCACACACACACACACACACACACACACGTGATTTTGCATGTCAAAAGCAGCTGTTTTGGGACAGGGGCAGTGTGGAAGGCCCTGCTGTCCCTAAGGTTGTGATATTCACTGCATACAACATCTCTGTCCTAAATCCCTGGCACGGCAGCACATGGCTGGCATCCTGGCTCCTGGTCCCTTCTTGCCCTCCACCTGGTGCCAGTTGGCCCCTCCACGTAGCCCTGAAGATAACTTCTGCTCAGCTTCTTCTCTGTGAGGACATTATATCTTCCTCACTCTCAAACACAGTATCTAGCAGGTACCATTAGACCATTCATAGCGATTTACACCAGCTACAAATGTGAGCTACTTTCATTTCTCTCTGGGTTTGCACATATTTCCTTCGAATATATGGGCACAATTAACACACAATGACACGTGTAGGTCGTACTGGTCCCTTGGTCACCCTGGGCAACGGCTCCAGACGAGGTGGAGCATTCCGCTCCTTCAGGAAGCGTGCTCTGTCCTCCCTTCCCTGAGAAGCGATCGGGATGGGTCTGACCTCACCCAGGTAGCTTGTCTGTGCCAGTCAGTCCCTTTCCTGTGTGCCCTCATGCCCTGGGCATAGTGTGGGGACTCGCCCATGCCCTGCACTCCCCAGGGACAGGCTGCTTTGATTCACTGCAGAACACCCCCCACTGCAGCAGACCAGAGCTGGCTTATCCTTCACCTGGTAATGAGCATTCTGTGCATCTCTAGATTTTGCTACTTTGGAGAGGTTGCTTAGTCGGCCATCCCTCCCATACAGCCGTCCGCTGCTCAGTCTGACCACGGTACAGGAGTAAAATCAGTACTCTAACCTGATTTCCCAGTGTTTTCTCTCGTCATTGAGACAAGCAGCGCTAACTGTTTGTGGCAGCCTGGGGTCATGTGGTATAGCTTGCAGCCCTATCCACACCTGGCGCACTCTGTGCCCATGCTCTCGCATGTGTGCCCCAAGGTCCGTGCCCACCCTGGCCCTCTCCTGGCACACTCCTTCCACATGCAGCCTCAGAGCTCACTAGAGTAATGGCCTTCCTGACACTCTGCCTCAGATAGGTGCTGTCTTGCCACTTGCTCATCACTGACACAAAACACCTGATGCTCACAACTTAAAGGCTTGTTTTGGCTCCTGGATACAGAGCCTGGCTGCAACTGAGGCCAAAATTGTGCAGAGGAAGGGCTGGCGGAAGAAAGCTGCTTGCATCATGGAGGCTGGGAAGGAGAGGAACAGAGGAGCTGGAGGGAGACAGAATCTTCCCGGTCATCCCTGCGACTCCTCCAGACCGATCCCACCTCCTAACAGCACCTCAGCCACTGAACGCACTGGAGGTTGAATCCACAGAGGGGTGCGGCACCCTCAAGATCCAATCACCTGGCCAAAGCACCACCGTGAATATGTGAGGCTCTGGGGGGAATTAGTCCTAAAGCATCACTGGCTTTAGACCTGCCTAAAGCACCTCCACACCTGCCTGCCAGTGACTAGTGTCAGCAGGCTGCACCTCCCACCTGCTCTCAGGACTTGTAATGCTGCAGCCTGCCCATGGCACATGGGCAGCACAGAGTGAAGAGCACTTCTGTGAGTCCTAGAAAGTGCCACAGGAGAGCACTGCTCTCAATATCTACCTAGCTTTATTGACTGGTTTTTGCTGTTATCATCACCTGCCCAATTAAACATGGTGTCCATGTACCTTTCCCTTTACTGGGAGAAAACACTCACCACCCACAGCTCAGAGGAGGAGAGTGTTATTTTGCTGATGGGTTCTAGTGGGTTGGGCTCACGTCAGCTTGCTGAAGGCAGAAACGTTGTGGCCAAAGGGCATGGGTGGAGGAGAGCTGCTCACCCCATGGCAGCCAGGAAGCGGAGGAGGCGTCGGAGATGATTGTGCACCCTTCCAGCTCACATGGCAGTGATCCCCACCAGTCAGATTCCTCCTCCTAATAGCTCGTCCAGCCGTGAGCTCATCCAGCAGACCCAGTGGTGAGCACAGCACCCACACACAGGCACCTTCCGTATCCACAGACTTCTGAAGGGCGTTGTAGAGCTGAACATGACAGTGTATGCTTGATTGTCATTTGCTTCAGGCACTTAAAGCTCACTCCGTGCAAATGGAGGAAAGTTTGTATACAGTACCCATGATGTAGAAGACTCTTAATATTGTATAAAAGACTGAACACTTCCAAACAAAAGAAGTTGGTAGCTGAAAATCTCTTATAGTTCTTATAGCTCCCTTTCAGCTCTTATCCTGGGCTGTTCATCCCAGTCAGGTTGGTGAAGAGCAGGCTCTTCATGCACACGCGTTATGGAGGCCCTTCTGGGCTATTCCTTTGGGTACCCGGGGAGCACCAGACCACCCATCCTCCCAAAGACAGAGAAATCGGAACGGCAGGCCAGTCCCAGGGCAGCACGAAGCAGATGTCCCTGCTTCCCAGCCTCTGTCCTCCCGCCTCCCCATCCTCTGCTGCCCCCAGGGTCCTTCGGGAGCTGTTTCCTGCTGGAGAGGGTGAGGAAGTGGGGTGCAGTGTGAATGAGTCTATACACCCCCAGTCCTATCCTTGCCTCCTGCTAAAGTAAGAGGAAGAACAAGTTGAGGGGGAGGAAAACAAAGAGACTAGAAACTGAAGCCAGCCTGGTCCGTATTCCTGCCCTACCCTAGCTGCAAGGTGACTAGCAGGTCTGGAAGAGGGACGGGATGTGACAAGGGTCAGATTTAAGGAGAAGTGGCTGCCTCCTCCATGTGAATGCTGCATATGCTGGTGACACTAGGGAGCACATCTGGCTGGGGGTTGACCCTCGTGCACATGGCATCTTGGTCATTTCCACTCCCCGGTCCCTCCCTGCCAAGACCCCCCATTTCTCCAGAGTCTGCTTCCTTGTTTCTTAACATAGCTCTTTTATTTTGCCATGTAAGTTATTTACATCTCAGGTCTCTCGTGGTAGAGACACCGTGTAGTGTTTAACCTTCCGTGACCGACTTGTTTCACTTAGTTTTATGGTCTCAAGCTCTATCCACTTACAAATGAGTAAAATGCGTCCTCCTTTAGGGCTCCGACAGCTAAATAATGGAAGTGGCCTCTGCCCACGAGCAGATGCGGGGTAAAGACAGTGCCGTACAGAACGGGGGCGGGGTGTTGCAAACACACAATCAGAAGGACGCTAGGCTCACCCTCATCTGTTCACGTGCCACGAGGGTGAGTTTGCCACCGCCGGGAACCCCGAAAACCTGAGAGCCTCGGGCTGACTGCATTTGTATTCTACCTGCACCTGCAAAATGCAATTCAGAATGAATTCCAATTAAGGCGACTAAGTCCGGAGCAGGAGGAATCAATGGAGGTTAATCGAGGAGGTAATTTGGGAGCGAAGGTTCTTTTTCACCTTATCTTCCTGAAGACTCAGTCCTGAATTAAGCATCTACAGAAGGCGCTGGTTCGAGCCGGGCCCTTTGCGCTCACTGCAGCCCTGCGCACCCCGCACGGAGCTCTCAGTGTCGGAGCCGGCTTGGGGGTGAGCAGGAACCCTACAGCGCTCATCCCTCACCTGGCCTCGCCGCCCATCCCAGCCAACCCAGTGCCCAGAGAGAGATGTGAGGCCGGTCTCCCCTCCCGCCCTTTCTCCTCCCTGTGAGGCTGATCGTCGTCGCCTGTCACACAGACTCTGTGCCCGTGACTTGGTCACTGCCTTAATGTTTATTAGCAAGCTGGCTACAAAGCAAAAGTCCTGAGTGGCGGGTCTGCAGCATGTTTGAGGAGCTGCTGTGGTCCTGCGGAGCGTCCCTGGAGTAGCTCGGGTCCCCTGCCGGCACTGACTGTGCCACGCGGGCTGTGGGGTCTGGCCTCTCCCCCGTGGGCTGTGTTGCTGACGGTCACAGGCCCCCTTTCTTGGCGACTGTGTGACTCAGTCAGACCTCAGCCCCCGCAGCTCTTCTCGCTGTGACATCAGTCTGTTGGACACAGTGACTGAGGCTTAGTTCTAAGAGATTCATCCATAAAGTCAGGAAGGACGGAGGCACAGAGCCCTGCTCAGAGCTGTCTGACGCCAGGGGCTGAGCTCTCAACTTGTCTGGTGAGGGGCTGCTGGAAGGCGGATATGGGCACGGGCAGACAGGACCACCAGAGGACACTGAAGGTCGCTGTCATTTACTGCCGGCTCCAAGCCCCTTGCCCCCTGCGCCCTCCTCTATCGCCAACAGTGACTTCCGGTCAGTGCTGTTGGCTGCAGTTGGGTGGTGTGAGCTCCTTAGCAAGTTCAGAGTGACCAGCGACATCTGCCCCAGGGGCCTCCCCTCGGTCAGCGCCTGCGGGCAAGGGGCAGCCAGGGCTGTCTGTACCCGGCCCAGCTCAGCTCTGAACTTGAGGCATTGTGATGCACTCCCCAGGGTCGGGGATACTTGAGAAACTTTCCTGACACCTTGTTCTCGACTGTCCCTAACCCAAGCCAGTGCTGCTGGGCACTGGGCTCAGTGAGTGGCCGGTGAGCTCAGCTTTCCTCTCCTGACTTCCCTGGGCTCTTTCTCAGGGGCTCCGGGTTGAGGACCGCCCAACTTCACCAGCCCCCCCCCCGGCCCCGGGCTCCTCCAGCCACCAGCTAGCCACACGGGGCTCTGGATGGGCACCTGCCCTGGCTTGTGGGTTGTGCCGATTCTCCCTGAGGGGTGTTTCGGGTGGGTTCTTCTGGACCAGTTTTCATAAGCTGCCTCACTCACCCTAATGGCCTTTAGACACTAATCAGTAGGACCTGAAGTTCTATAAAACTCAGTTTTGAAAGGTTTCTGTTTTGATGAAGCTGTGCTTGACTGTACTTTCACAATCTTCCTTACACTACTTGGAAGTGTGATTTTTGTCTGTTCTGCAGTGTGGGTCTCCTCAGCCCCCTGGCCCGAGTCGTCCCCGCACCTGCATCCTCTCCCTCTTCCTCCATCTGCCTGGTTCCCACTGACCACAGATGCTGGCCAGTACTTTCAGATCCACTGTCTCCCAGCTGAGCAGCATGTGCGGCGCGGACCTCAAACTGCACAGCTTCTGAGGAGGGAAGCCTTGCATGCCGGGGCAGCCCGTGGAGATGTCCTCTGTCCCTCCAGACCAACAGAGCGACCTCTCATACCCCAGTCGGCTCACGGACACCTGGGATTTAGTATGTGGAGCTCTGTGCTTGGTCTTGGTGACCAAACTGATCACTCACCCTCGCAAATACAGTAAACTGAACCCACAAAACAGAACCAGAAGACAGGCTTTAACAGAGGCAGCGCCTGGGCTCAGATGAATTTGTTACAAAACCGGGTTGGTTACATCCAGGGGAAGGAACCCAGTGAACTGGAGACCACGCTTTACGCCACTGCGCTTGAGGGCTTCTGGCTGTGGCTGTGGCCGAGGCCGTGGCCATGGCAGTTTAATAACCCCCGTCTGGGTGCTGCCCTGGGGCAGGCCACAGCTAGCAGCCTGGAAAGACACCGAGCCTGATCATGTGAAATCCTGCATGAAGTTACACTGATTTGTCATTCTGCTTCTCAGCACATGTTGTGATACATGACAGCTCCCTCCGTGGCGGGGAGTTAGGACAGGCACATAACGCGTCTTACCTCCTCCCAACCCTACTCCTCCCAACCCTCCCCATCTCTTGGTCTCCTTCGCATTTACAAAAGATCCATCTCCCTGTTTCCCGTTATCTGTCTTTTACTTTGCTCTCCAACTTATTTATACTTTCGGTTTCTCATATAAGAGAAGCCATGCTGTGTTTAAGCTCATGTGTCTGACTGATTTCACTTAACATTGTGATCCCAAGGTGCATCCCTGTTCCTACCGGTGGCTCAGTTTACCCCCCTTTATGGCAGAGTAGTGCTCCGTATTGTGGACATCAGTATGCAGATTCCTCAGAGATTCCACTTGACCCTGCTTTTCTACTTCTATGCATTTCCCAAAAGAGTTAATGTTGTCATATCCCAGTGACCACACGCCCGGCTCTATAGCAGCACATGCTAATGAGCTAAATCTCGAGAGCAGCCTACAGGCAACCTGAAAGGAAAGCTCCTGGTGACGTGAATGTGTGACTAGGTCGTCAGTGACCGCGTAAGCCAATGAGGCTCCCTCTGTGTGCACAGCTGCTCCCAGTTGCTGCTCCCCACCTGAGCCGCCACACCTGTCAGAGCAGCGGTCATGTGCAATTCTCATGGGAGCCTATGTGTGAGGAAACTGAGTCACGTGCCACCTAGAGGAGTCTAGTCCTGAAATCACCTTCCACCCACTTTGTCTGTGGAAATGCTATCTTCCAGAAGCCAGCCCTGCCTAGGGCTGCAGAAGTTAAGGACTAATGGTCGACCCCTGCCCAGCAATCCTATAGTGGGAGTAGAGACCTAGCTCTCCTTCCTTTGAACGAGAGACATGCATTGAACCTGCTGTTGTAGTGCATGCCCGCATTCCCAGCATGGCGGGAGGCTGAGGCAGGCAGATCACAGATTGGAGCCCAGCCTGGGCAGCTTAGCAGTTTAGTGAGACCGTGTCAAAATAAGTTAAAAAAAAAATAGCTGAGGGTGTAGCTCAGGTCCTGGGATCAGTCTCTGGTGCTGCAAAGAATAGAAGAGAAAGAAGGAAAGAAAGAGAGAAATGAAAAAGAAAGAAAGAAACAGTAAAAGAAAGAAAGAAAGGAGACATTCACGTATAGACTCTGCTCCGTCCTCCCAAGCATTTCTTCGTCGTCGTCGTCCCACTTAACCAGACACGTAGCGTTTTAGAGGCCGTGTCAGCTGAGGCTGGATAATAGCCCTGCCATTACCTCGAGCATTGTAGAAACTTGAAGGGCAAAGTGTGTCTCATTATCCAGGTCTCAGAAGCGATGGCACAGAGCCAAAATGGGCCCATTAACTCTCAGGGTCTCCCACCTTTAAGTAATCATGTCTTCACGGGGCTCCCGCCGGCTGCCGTGCAGTGGGGTCCCGTGGCCCAGCCGCCTTACCTATGCATGAGGCTCCCAGGGTACACCCCCGCGAGCTGGATGGCTCATACTCAAACAGTGAGCAATTCAGCAGGCACAGAGGGGCAGAAGCGGGGCCACTGGGAGCTGCCAGACCGCACCTCTCCCCACCCAGCTCTGCCAGGGCCTTTCCTCCCGGTGCCTCTTCTCCCCGTCCGGGGTTCCCGTGTGTTTGTCTTTAAGGTGAGGCATGAATGGGCCACGCCTGTGGCGCTTCTCCCTGTGGCTGTTCGCAGCAGCTTCTGATTTGCCTCATCTTCTCTTGTTTCACTTAAGCAACAAAAACAGCAGCCAGAGCTGTGGGTCACAGCCTGTCCCTGTTCCCCCTTCAGTGTCCAAGCCCAGCTCTGGCCCCTTCTCCACCCTACACACGAGGTGGAGGCCTTGTGAACCACACCTGCAGCTGGGATCAAGAAGCCCGCAACTGCCAGGCCCAGCCTCAAGCCTTGGTCTGGAAGGTGAGGCCTGACTGGGCTGGATTTCCCCGCCGGTTAGCAGATGGGCCCCACACCACACATGGCACAGCAGTAGTGGTGATCATTTGGGTATTCCTTCTGTTTTCTGGGGCTGGAATTTGGGGAGAGTTTGGCTGGGTAGCTCAGGGCCCCTCATGATTGCAGGCAGGCAAGGTTGCCGGAGCCAGAGCCAGGACCAGACACTGGGGGCTCGGTCGGGGCTCTTGTTCCCTCTCCACCCCCACCCATCCCCCCGTCACTGCAGGCTCCTTCCAAGGAGTCTTTCCATGGGACTTGGGGTCTTTCCACTGTTTATATGGACTGTTTATGTGGCTCCGTAGGGTTCTACAACTGTGTTCTAGGCCAGTTTAGAAGCTAGGTCACCTTCTAGAACTGGGCTCTAGAAATCACACAGCTCACCTGACAATGTGTCATGACCCAGCCCAGAAGCTACAGCCCATTTCTTGAAGTAGCCCCAGCATGCCCTTCGGCCATGACCCTTAGTCCTACCTAGTTTCAGAGGGAGGTGATACCCAGTCCACCCCAGAGGGAGAAAGCTTCGGTCAGACTTTAAGAGGAGCATGTGCTGTGGACATCAGCTGGGATGCTCTTTGGGGACAGTCTGCCACCATTCCTGAGCTCACCAGCTCGGTGCCACCACATAGTGCCACAGGCTGGGTGGCTGAGGCACTGAGGTGCAGGAGGAACCCATTGTACACCCGGCCACACCAGCGTGCAAGCTGTGTGTGTCCCACTTGTGTACCAGGCCAGCGTCACCTGAGGCCAAGTCCCTGGGATCGGTGGACATGGGCAGCCGCATGCCTGAGCATTGCCCCCCACCCTCTCCCCTCTCCATCCCTGCAGCGTGAGCCTTTTGTCTACACCACCGGACTCCAGGGTGGGCTCAGAAGCAACATGGACGCCAAGATGGCGCCTCCCATTGGCCAGTCTCCGCCTCCAGGATGCACTAATGCCCCAAACTAGAGCAATTCAGAGGCGTGGACTGTGGCTCAGATGCTTTTATCAGACATTGCCCAGGACTGGATGGCAGCAGATACCCTCTCTCTCTGTGCTGGAGACTGGCAGTGGCCACATCAGCTAGCAAGTGAGGGGCTCCCTAAACATGAAGCTCTCAGGGAAAGCCAGGCCCAGGGAGGAACGTTTCACACCCAGGGTGCCCAGGGCCCAGTGACCTCACACTTATTTCTTCTCCTCTCACTATAGCTTTCACTCAAGTCCTGGCTGTACTTGAGAAACACAGGACTACAGTGGAGAGGAATGTGACAATGAGATTCAGGATCGAGAGAGAAATGGACACTCTTGTGGTTGTGTGCAAGGGCTTTACTATTTCCTTTTATAGGAACAAATCATCTCCCAACTGAGGCTTCTAGGGGAAAATCCAAGGACAAACTCCTCCCACAGCTGTCTGTGTGCTTCACTTCTTGGACTGTCTTGCAGAAAAAGCTCTTAGTGTCAGGCAGGGACTCTACAGCCCATGCCCCACTGCTATGCCTGGAGCTGCTGCAGGGTCCGCCCAGGTGGACTATGCCTAACTCAGCAAGTAATTTACGCGTTTTTCTGTGTTTGGAAGGGTGTGACCCTCTCCCCGCTGACCAGTGTGCAGCAAAACTACCTCGCTCCTAGGAGCATGCATTCCCGGGACTCTGGGAGTTCCTCTGTAGGTCCTTCCATGACACTGTGGACCAGAAGGGACTATTTCTGCCACAGAGCTGGGGAAAGCCACTCTGCCATCTCTCTATCGGTATGACACATGCGTGTGGTGACCATCGGCAGTGCCACAGGCGGGGCTCACTGAACCGTCAGCACACGGCTGTGTAACTGGAGCAGGTCACCTTCACAGTCCAGTGTGGCCAGCAGGGTGCCCTCTAAGGGACTCACATGTCCCGTGAGCCTCCCAATGGGAAGGAAGTATAAGGAAGCCAGGGTGCCTTGGCTGTTGTGCAAATACGTCCCCAGCTAACGCCCCACCGAGTTCAGGGCTGGCTCGATGTCTTTGTAAACACTCTGCCAGTGCATGGCAGTCTTTCCGAGTCCCTTGCTGCAATGTGACACGTGGAGAAAGGGCACATGAGCACGCGGATGCCATGCTGTCAGGCTTGTAAAGTGGATGCCTCGTGACCAGCGCCCAGGTCAGGGATGGAAGCAACACGGCCATGAGGGCCTGGGACTGCAGGGAGTCAGGCCTTGGCAGGGACCAGTGGGTCTGCCGTGAGGGATGCAGGACCTTCGTTCAGTACAGGGCACAGGGGCTTTCTGAACCTCACGAAAGGCTCAAGACTGTCTTGAAGCTGCCATGGCTTCCTTCTGCTGTCAGTCTACTCGTCTCTCTATGGCCACCACTTGGTCTTCAGCGATCAGGACGTGGACTCGGGGAAATGTAGGCAGACTAACGCCCCAGATAGCTGAGCAATGACTGTTGTGACTCTGAGCAGCCAGAATGCAGCCACGCTGGTCCAGGGCAGTCAGGCGTGGACTGGGGGCCCAGGCTGGTTCTCTCCTCTTCCCCGTGTGACCACCGCAGGGCAGTGAGCGTCTTCGAGCTGTTATTCACTCTTTTTGTTGATGCATCCCAATAGCAACCTCTTATAAAACTTTACAGGACTCAAGGGGCACAGGAAGGAAGTTCTGAACACGGACGGCCTGTACGCTACTGACTGGTTTTGCCAAGACGAACAGATTTCTGTTGCTTTTTGCAAACATACAGAGCATGCATCAAAGTCTGCCATCTCCTGACTGTCCTTTAGTCCCAGCGCTGTCCTCCGGCTCTGCGTGCCCAGCGCTTTCTGATGCCCACCCCACCCCTGAGCTCAGCAGCCGCGGGCCCCGTCAGTGACCGGGCTCTGCGCGTTTTCCTGCCCAGCCTGCACTGGCTGGCAGCTCCGACCCTCTCCCTGGCTCCTGTCTGCACCCCTCAGATGAGGAGGAGCCTGGCAAGCCAGTTCCTACGGAGCCTGCGCCACCAGGGGCTCAAGCCAAGAGCATCTGCTTTCCAGAAGGTGTGCCCGAGTAGGGGCACAGGCAGGCATCACCTCGCCGGGTGTCCCAGCTGTCCTGTGCCCACCACCTGGCACAGGCCCTTTGTACACTAGTCCCACCTGGAGTGGGCTTGGAGGCCTGACTGCCCCTGAACTTTTGCAGGCACCGTGGCACTCCCCTGTCCAGATCCTGCCGGAGAAGCCCAGACCTCCACACACGCCCTGTGCGCTGAGAGTGTGCAGGCTGGAGGACACTGGCCCAGGCTCCCACAGCACCAACTGGCACCAGGAGGCACGGTAACAGCTCGGGAGCCAGGGAGCTGCCACACAAGTCAGGACCACTTTACCCCTGAAGCCCGCCTAAGGGAAATTCCCCCGCCAAAGAGAAAGGGAAGCACTGACTAGAAGGGAGACAGTTTGAAATGAGAAATGAGAGGGTGGAGCCAGACGTGGTGGCACACACCTGTAATCCTAGTATTCAGGAGGTAGAAGCAGGAGGATCACAATTTGTGCCCAGGTACTTGGTGAGATGAAAACACTCTGGAAGTGGACCAGGTGAAGGTCACACCTGAGTGACTGAGTTTGATGTCCCTGAACTATACATTTAAAATGGCCTGGGACCGGGCTGCAGCTCAGGGGCACAGCGCTTGCCCAACATGAGGAGCCCCGGCTCAATTCCAACAATGTGCAAAAAAAAAAAAAATTAAAAATTCAGATTCTAACTTTTATGTTATGCATATTTGATAACATTTTTACAGAGGAGATTGATTCATTCTCCAAGTCTGAAAGTGGACTGGACTCGAGCAGGGCTGACTGTAGAGGTCAAGCAGAATTCTCTGTGTCTGCCTTCCTCTCAGATGCTTTGGAAATTTTGGAAAGCAGCCTCAGAAGCCACCAGCAGCCTCAGTGCCAGCCTCCAGCTTCAGGACCCTGGAAAGGGCCACACGCCTAGATTTCTGGTCAGAAAATTTGCTGACAAATCTTGAGGTGGCTGCATCAGCTGCACTGTGCATTCCTGAGCCAGCACCAGGGCAGGAAGGTGGAGGTTAGGAGGAGCCAGGGAGCGTGGCACAGCAGGGCCCTGGTAGAAAGTGGGCCTTTGTTGGTGGAGGGAGGGAGCTCTTTAAAGTCAAGGTGATGTGTCTGGTCTGCGGGGGGCATCGTGGAAGAAGCTGGGGAAAGCGGGGAGCACATCAATCTGTGTAGCGGTGGCCCTGTGAAGAGCATGGTGGTGATCAGCTCGCCGGAGACACAGGGCTGTCATCCGACCTGCAGGAACCTGCAGAACTGTCCACAGCCCAACAGGGCATCCGCATATACTGTCCTCCAGCCCTGGAAGGCAACTCCAGGGCAGGAATCACACAGGAAGCTGCATATGGCGACTGTGGACGGGAGGCGCCAGGCTACGCAGTACGTGTGGCACTTGGCGCTGCGATATGTGTCGGCCGAAGTATCTTTCCAGACAGACTTGGGTTTGAGTCTTCCTCCCGTTTTCCTCTCCTCTCACAGAAAGGGCACAGGCTGCAGCAGCAGGGTCCCTGTGAGGGTCCTGTCAGTGCTCTATAAATACATGAGCTGGGGGCAAGTGCCAACTGTCCATTTGCCCAGCCAGGAAATACCGCTTGTCAGGATGCCCGGGAAGCAGGTGTATACCTCCCCTGCTCCAGAGCTCAGAGAATGGGGGCCGCTCTTCCTTGAGGAGCAGGTAGTTCAACTGCCCTCCGGCCCTGGTCCATTGTCACAGGTGCGGCCTGCACTGGGGCAGCCGGGGAGGCGGCCCACCACCCTCCAGGAGCCCTCCGGCGTCCAGCAGCAGTAAGATGCTGCCTGACAGAGTGTGAGGCACGCCAGGTCTCATTCCCAGCCCTGCTGGCTGGTCCTTTTCCAGTCCCGTTTCCAGCTGGGGTTTTCCAAGCCCTGAAGTATGAAGACTTTGCCCTGACGCTGAGCTGGGCCAGTGGCGTGAGCTGCAGGACCCGTTCCCAGGTGATTGGGAAGCATCCACGGCCATGCTGGGGAGAGTACAGACTCTCGGGACTCCCTCAGGGAGCCAGGTAGGGCAGCCTCATCAATATTGATGCCTCGGCGGCTGTGAGCTGCACTAATCTCGCCTGCCCGAGCACCACCTCCTCCTTCCCAGGCGGCCACAGGTCTGGCAGAAGCTACTTAGGGCTCCATCAGGAGCCAGCTGCTCAGCCCTGCGTGCTGCCTATGACTAATGCGCTCCAAGCAGAGTGGCTCTTGCAGAAAAGCAGTCTGGTTGTCCATCAGGCCAGGCCTGGTGTGTGCACGTGTGACCCGTCGGAGGCTCTCCCCACTGTGCTGGTACCAGGAGGAGAGGTTCCCAGCCAGCACTCAGCACTGGAGCCAGACCACCTGGTCAGCCAGCCCCGCCACCACAAGTGGCCCCGAGCAAGGCTCTCGGCCGTCTCCGTGCTTGATCATGGTCACAGGAACGGGATCTACTCACCAGAACTGTCAGAAGCTTCCTAAGTGAGCCAGGCACCAGGCTGTTAGCAGAGAGCTTGGTGGATGCCACTGGCCACATGCGGAGAGGTCCTGCTGCTGCAGCTATCACAGGGGACGGCCCCAGGCCAGGCCTGAGTCAGCTCCACCAATGAGGAGCCTTGCAGATGAGGCAGCTGCAATGCTGGCTCATGTCCATCGGCCACATCTGCACGGATGCCAAGGGAGTGTCGCCTGTGGCCCCTGTGTCTTCTCAGTGCTGTAGTCCCTTTCCTGAGCCTCCCTGCAGCCTCCCAACGACATATCCTCTCCTACAGCTACATTCACACTGCACCAGGAAGCCTCACCACAGACACCGTCTGCACACGGGGGCGCAGGGTCACACTCGTACCAGCAGATACAGAGACAGCCTGAGGAGTAGCTGGTGCCATCCTGGGAGTGACCCAGAGGTTTCTCTTGTCCTTGTGTGTGGTGCCTTGGGGCCACTTAGGTATTTAGGCCAGAAGGGGTTCTGTCAGAGGATATTATCAATACCTCAGCCTCCACCCATGGAAAGCTGGCATTGGCCCACCTGCCCGGGCAGCTGCAGTGTCCCCAGACATCTCCAAAGGTCCCCTGAGGACAGGCGAGTCACCTCCACGTGGAAACTGATAGACACCCTTGCACTCAGGGTGGACGGGTGGTTTCCTGCTCGGGGAGAGCGGTGCGAGTGCTGGAGCTTGCCGGGGACCTTAGCTTCCGGGCCGTCTCTGCGTGCTGGTCATCCTCTCACAGCCCTTCCCGACGGGTCCCGGGCACTATCCGCGCACAGTGGGTACTGCCCCTCTGGTCTAGCACTGTCCTCTCAGGAGCAGTTTGCAGAGGACCGTGTGGCCCCAGACGACCCAGTCTGCACTGCGCCCAGGGGCTCACGCTGCCGTGGGAGGCTCGGACTTCTCTCCCCACGCCCCTGGGTCTGAGCCAGCTGAGGGGCGCCGAGGGTAGAACAGAATCCAGCTCCAGACCATGAGCAGACAAATCCAGGTCATGGATGCTCTGTGAGGAAATGGTTTCATATCTCAAAAGCTCAGTGAGATTCCAGCCTAAAATAAAAAACGAAAGACCGAGTGTGTCACTCAGGGTAGAGTGCACCCGGATTCATCCCAGCACCACACCAAGACTCAGTTCTGTAAATGGGAGATATTTTTAATAGAAAACGTAGCTGCGACCCTCTAACAACCAGATGTCTGTGTGAACCTTGCCTGGATACTGCTGAGTTCAAACCAATCATGAAAACATCTTTGCATTAGTCAGGGACAGTCTCAAGCTAGGAGACTGGCAGTTCTGTCGGCTGTGACATGGCAGAACGATTACGTTTTGAAAACCTCCCCCACTTGCACAGGCTGGTGTTTGTCCAGCTCCACTGGACTGATGAGCGAAGGGTGCTGTGTGGTTCTGTACCTGGAGCTCGGGAGCCAGACGCAGCACATAGAAGACAGCAAGGCGGGGAGGGTCGGAGGGTCTGGGATGCTCACAGCACGACCCCGCATCCACACTAAGTATGATGTGTGTAGGACAAAGCAGTATCTACCAGGACGTTTTCTGTGTCGGTCACCCCTGTAACTCCAGCACTGCCCTCACGTGGTGTTGCAGGGAAGGCTCCGAGGAAAACCCTAACTTTAGCCCTGTCACTGTGGCATGTAGACGCCCCTCCATAGTCAGGATCAGTGGCCAGAGCAGTGTCTGAATACAGAGCTGGGAGCAGACACCCAGGACCCGCCCTTCTACAACACACAGCGGTGGGGGGTGGGCGCGCTCAGGAACCTGAAGGAGAGTAAAGTGTGATAAAATAATTAGGAAGTGATGAGTTTTGTGCCTTCATTAGATATCTACATTTCTTTCTTACACAGATTATGAGGTGTAAGTGCGTGTGATTTGTATTAGAACAGTTGCTGTGTTTAACAGGCGGCTTGCAGGATGCCTGAAAGCCTAACACCCCACACCCCATTTCCAAGAAAGAGAGCAACAGAGTCTGGAGGAGGAGAAGAGGTCTTCGGCGCAAACCTAGGAGAAAGAGACCTCCTGTTTGTCTTATGTGTGAGCACCTTTTATACCAAGATTTGAGCTGAAAGCTGGGGACGGTAGTGCATACTTATGATCCCAGCACTGGAAAGGCAGAGGCAGGAGGATCACCAAGAGTTTGAGACCAGCCAGGGCTAAAAGTGAGTTCAGGGCCGGGCTGAGCTACATAGTGAGACCCTGTCTCAAAAAAAAAAAAAAAAAATGAGTCTTGTATCTATGATCACATTGGGAGTAACTTTTCTTCAGGAAGCAGAGAGAGGGGTAGCTAATTCAAAGACAAAACATCAGGTAAGTGACACTGCGGAGAGTGTGCGGACGGGCCAGCCCTGCTGCAATAAGCCTCTCATGCCGATGAACACTCTGAGTAGGTTTTCCTGATGCATCACCCAGCACTGAGCTGGGACAGAGCCCTGGGCTGGTGGGCTTGGTGCCACAGACCCAAATCTGTGTGTCCTGCTTCATGGGGATTTGGCAGCCACTCCAGGGCCCAGGCTGGTGGCTGCCTTGGTTATCTATCTAGTGCTTCTTTCCTCTAAGTTGGCGACTCTCCATTTGCCAGCACTGCTGCATGGCCTGTACAGCCTCAAACACAGAAATGGAGCGTCTGATGCTAGGGCAGAAGTGAGACCGAAGGATTGGCAAGGGGTCCTCCTGGGCCTGAGAGAGAGAACCTTCTCGGACCCTTGTTCTTGGCTTGTACACGGCCTTTGACCCTCCTGGTCCAGATGTCCCCCGTGTGCACCGTGACACTCCAATCCCGTCCCTCATTGTAGTGCTGGGGATCAAACGCAAGGCCCTTATGCTTAACTCCACCTCCAGCCCAAGCACTAAGCTGCTCGGGCGAGGCTCAGCCTCAGTCCTCCTGCCTCAGCCTCTTGGGATGCTAGGATCACCACCATGTGTGCCACTGTGCTCAGCTTTCAGGCTCTCCTTCATGAGGACACGGGTCATTTTAGGTCAGACCCACCCTGGTGACCTCATTTTCACTTGCTGACTTCTACAAAATCTGCATCTCCGTTTAAGGTCATACTCTGGGGTGCTGGGGTCCACGTTTCCCACACGCTCTGGGGTTCAGTTCAGCTCTTCTGCAGATGACCAGGGGTAAAGTGGTTCCTAAAACCTTCACCCCACACAGATGCGCACACACTGGGCATGTGTGCCACCAGTGCCAGGCTGTGTCCCGGGCAGAGCCCGCTGGGAACCCACAGACAGGGCCACAGAGTGGAGCCAAGGTCCTCATGTGGCAGAGGAGGAGTGTCTGTCTTTTTGTCCTGGCCTCTGAACCCAGTTGTCTCCCGGACGATGAGGGACCGGCCACTCTGGGGTGGGAGGTAAAGAGGGACACAGCTGGTAGCTGAGGTACAGCAGAGGCCCTCACCCCTCACCCGAGTACCCTCACCCCTCCTCCGCTCCTGCAGCTCTGGAGTCCCCATCCCTGTCAAGGAGCCCAGTTCCATTCAGACTGAGCAGTTGGGTCGGGTCGTGAATATTAGTTTTATTTCCAAAGGGCTGCAACTAGCCCTTAACCGCACTCCGCTCTCACTTCGCAGTTGCAACGTGTGCTCTTTCCTCTGCATAGCCTCTATTTCCTGTGCCCCCTTGTCTGCCTCTTTTGTCTTTGCATCATGTAGGATGCCTCTCGGTGTCCTCCCATTCTTATTTGTCTGTTGCCTAGTGAGAACCTAAAAGCTATTAGAAACTCATTCCCACGACTAGGTCTGGGTGGCCAGAGCCTCCCTGAAAGACAGCCTGGCTCTTTCAAATGGCCCCAGCGCCGCTGCTTCCATGTTTTGCTTTTAGGACAGCTTTTTGGACGTTTGCTTCTGTCCAAAATCCCATGATTTTCATGGAAGGTAGTCATCTGTCCACTATTGTGACAAATACTTGAGAAAATCCATTGAAAGGATGTTTGGTCGTGATGTCAGAGGTTTCTGTCCACGGACACATGAGTCGTTTTGGGGCCAGTGGGGAGGGAGAAAATCCTACTTCCAGGACCACTTGATGAGCAAGCTGCCCATCACAGCAAACGGGAGGCAGAAAGACTGAGGGAGGGGGCGAGGTCCCAAGATACCCTCACACGCATACCCTCAGTGACTCACTTCCTCCAGCCAAGCTACACTCTTGAAGTTCCATCACGCCCAACAATGCTGTTGGGAAGAACCACACTTTCAACATATGAGCTTGGAGAAAACATTTTGGATCTGAACTATTTAACCTTCCACACCCTCATATCCATCTCCCAAGGCAAAATGAATGGAGTTCATCTCCAGAAGTCACCACCAGTCTTCGTGGTTTGCAGCATTGCTCCAAAGTCCAAGTCCAAAGTCTCCTCAGAGACTCAAGATGAGTCTTAGCTTTGAGCTCCTACAAAAATGAGGGAAAAGTTTTATACATTCAACATACACAGAGTAAAACATTCCTATTCCAAAAAGGAGGAGTAGAGGACTAGACAGGAAAACCGGACCAAAGCAAGACCAAAACTCAGGAGGACAAATACTGAGTCCTGAAGCTCCACATCTGGTGCCCAAGGCACACCGTGGTGAGGTGTGAGCATCAAAGGGACTGGGCAGCCCCTGCCAGTTGCAGTCCACTTTGCCCCTCACTTAGACTGGCTCTTCTTGCTTCCCACAGCCTTCCAAAGCCAAGAGTCCATATTCCTGGCACTAGTAACTTCCTGAGGTCTCCATTGCCACTGTAGCTTCCTGCTCACAACTGTGTGGACTGTCCTCTCTGAAGCTTTCGCTAAGGTCTCTGACCCTGCCTCACACTACCTAGTCTCTCAGGCCTTCTTGGAAATCTATGTGGAAGCCCTCCTTGATACTACAACTCATATTCTGCATGGCTACAGAGCTAGCATCGTGTGTGCAACACCAAAGTCTGCCACCAGCATGAGCAGTAGCCAGTGCCCTTGGGCCATGGCTGCAGTGACTTCTGGACCCTGGGTAGACCAGCCCTGGGCAAACAGGGCACCCGGGCACCTTTTCTTTAATGCAAAGTATTTAAGAGGGCTCTGGCTTACACCTAGGTATCACCCTCACCACGGCCTCCTGCGCTCGGAGAAGGGACTTTAGGAAGCGATTGGATCGTGGGTGGGTGATCCCGGGTTAGTCCCACCAATGAGCTTAGAGTTGTGTGTGACGTAGAGAAGTGAAGCCTAATGACGAACAAACGGTGTGGGCGGGGAGTATCCTGCTCCCTGATCAAGTGCCCCTCCTGCCTGCCACGCCATGGACTGTTTCTTTTCTGCCATGCCCCTCAGCCATATTTCACTGCCTTGGAGCCAGCCAGCTATGGGCTGAAACCTCTATAAACTGTGAGCTAAAATAAATCTTTCCTCCTTCCATTTGTGGGTGTCAGGTATTTCATCTCAGCAAAAAGTAGCCATGACAAGGAATTCCCACTTTTATGCCCTTGAGCCCACAGTGAGTGGGACCTGGCCAATTCCTAAGGTGCCTTCCAAGCATCTTTCTAATTGTCCGAGTGGAAAGTACTTGACTTCTTTTTAATAGCATGAATCTCTTCGGCAAACAAGCCTTCCCTAACCTCAGCTTTACAGGAGATTTATTTCTGGCTAAACAGCAATATTTCAAATCCTTCTCTGCTTTTTGTTCCCAGTTTTTATTCTAAATCTGGCCAAAAGCAGCCAGCCTGAATGCTTACTACATTAAAATTTCCTCCAGCAGATAAACTAACATCTATCATCTTAAACTCACACAGTCTCAGAGCAGGACACATGCTTCACAACATTGCAGCACACACAGAGTCAGATTCCTATTAGAGTCCCAGGTGCCATCAGAAGCCTCTTGAGCCTGGCCTCTACTGTCCACATTCCTATCATCATTCTGACCTGCAGTATGACCTGAACCACCCACTAAGGCCTTCTTACAGAATTCTAGGGCTGTCCTGTTTGTTCCTATAATTCTTCTATGTTCCTCCTACAGTCCAGTTTACAATGGCTTCTTAGTCCATTGTCAGGTACAGTCAGCAGCAACCCCACTGACAGCTTCTGTATCAGTTTTCTGTTGCTATACCAAAACACCTGAGGAAATGAAGGTAGAAAATTGATTTTGTGTCGGGGCTTCAGAGGCCTCAGGCCATGGTCACTAGGCTCCCTTGCTCCTCAGCCTGTGTGTGGCCAAAGGTCATCACAGGGAGTGTGTGGTGAACTTCTCCTGAGGCTCAGGATAAAGACACGGCTCCCAGATGGAATACGGGTGGGAGACAGTGGGACTCTCAAGAGGTGAGGTATCATTTAAGGGAGGAGGTCACCGGAGTCGTGGCTTTGAAGGTTACATAGAGACCTTTGCTTCTTCCTCTGCCCTCTTTGTTTCTGCATCCATTACGAAGTAGCAGCTTTCTCCACCAGAACTTCCACCATGATGTTCTGCCTCAACATTCGCCAGAAATAACATAGCTAAGTGACCACGACTGAAACCTTGGGCCAAAATAAATCTGTCCTCTCTTAAATCGATTTTCCCAGGTATTTTGTCACCCTGATGGATGGAAAGCTGACTGACAGAAAGTGAAGGTCCAGCCTGAGGACTAAGACTTAGGAACCTCATAGTTAAGTCTGCATAGGTCAAGGGGTCCTTGTGTTTTCAGTCTTGTACCCTACTTCTCAACTCTTCCTGCAGCCCCAGGCACATCAGCAGTCCAGGCTGCCACCTCCTGCACGGAGGAAGGACGTTTGCTTCTGGCTGATACCTAAATGGAGTCAGCTCTAATCTTTACCTTAGACCTCATCCACACCCACTCTTAGAGGCACCTGGCACCCCATTCCTTAGAAGGAGGACCTAGTGTATAAATCATCCTGCTTCTTAGCTTTCCCAGCTGAGAGCTTATGAGACAGTATGAAGCTCTGTGCACTCATTTTTCCACAGTGTACCTGATTTTCAGTGTTCCAGCTGTTTCTGGGGAAGCGTTGAAGTCTTTGAAAATGGTCCCTTTGCCTATAAGGGGGACTAAAAGAGAGAAGATCCGTTTGTGCGTAGCTCACCGTGTTCCTTATCAGCTTGTTGGTGAACAGACTCAGGTCCAGAGAAGGCAGATGTTGGGGAGCTACACACCCGAGAGTAGGCTCTCCACCTTCCGCCTGACTGACCTTTGCAGGCTGTGAGTCAGACCCACAATGCAGAGCGGGTTGGCACTGCCCTGTGGCAATAGCCCATGTTTATGTGCCTGGAAGTATGCTATATGCCTGATGTTCTAATGCCTGTGTTGATTCATTTAAGTACCTCAGTAGCTTTACAGTGGGGTTATTACTATCTTCATTTTGCAGAACAGCAGAGGGAAGCACAGAGATTCTCAGTTATCTGAAGTCAACAGCTGTGAAGTAGAGACTCTGGGGTAGAAATCTAGACCCAGCTTTTTCAGTCCTTCAGACTGGATCTTCTCTTCTGTGGGGCCATCCTGGTCATGCAGGGTACTTAGCTGCATCCCTGGCTGCACCCACGAAAGGACTGCACACCCCTCCCAAGAGAGCGGAAACTGTTCCCAGACGTGGCCAGTCATCCCTGCAAGCCACTGATATCTCGGCTGAAGGTGATTAGTCAGGCACTTAAGAGCACTACATCTTGGCCTCAGGAAGATCCGCAGGTCCCTTCCCTCACCCTGGACCAGGGCAGCAAGGCCCTGACCCCTGGCCTGCGGCAGGTCTGCCCTGCCCCCTCACACACACAGCCTCCAGATTACCCACCAGCCCACACATAAAATCTGACCAGGGCTGCTGGGTGGAGTGGCACCCTTGGAAAAGTCCCATCTGACGGCATGCCTCTCGTCATCTCCCCACAGAGCCAAGGTGAAGAAAGGGGTGAACATCTTGAGTGCACGGACCAGCGAGCCACGGCAGTGGGATGTCAAGCAGGAGGTGGGAAATGGCGGGAAGCACGCCACAACCACGGTGGCCTGCCAGCGCCTGGGCCTGGGTGCGCGCAACCGGTGAGTAGCTCCGACACCCGCCCGCGGGCGGAGCTGTCGATTAGCCCGGCGAGCCCCTGGCGGTGTTCACGGGAATGGTGGCACCGTCCCTCTGCGTGAGCCACAGCTCTAACCAGGTTCTGCGGGCTGTGACCTGGCACTGAGCAGAATGATGTCGCCCCTGTGCCTGGGTTGGCGCCTCTGTCCCCCAACTCCCTCCCTCTCGGGGCTCTGCTCTTCCTGCACACATTGTTAGGGGGTGCTGCTTTCCTCACAAGGGTCAGGTCTGTCTCTGGTGAGAAGAAATTTCAAGAAAGGTGCTGATGATCAGTGATGATAGCAAAAGAGGGAGTGCCGCCCGAGTTTCCTCACGGATTCCGAGGGTTGTGGTGTGAAAATTGTCGTGTCCTGATTGTAAAAGCACGTGTCTGGAAAACTCAGTTACATAAGGAAAGGAAAAACCCCCCGACCACATCCTTCTTACCAAGGACACCCCACGGAAGCTCGCGCCCTCATCTCTGCTGGTGCTGCGCTTGTCTGACCCTCTTGAATTCCGGAAGCTTGTTGGGCTCACTTGCTTTACCAATTTGGAGTCATAATAAGCGTATAAATTTTAAGATATTCTTATTTTTAAGATATTCTTTACTGTCGGTATTTCTTAAGTACAGTTTTAGTGGCTGTGTAGCCGTTCGTTCTGTGCATGTGATGTTGGTGTATGTGGATACCGAGGTTGCACCTGTGTTTTATTGTCATATATGATGCAGGGCACAACACCACCTTCCACACAAATCTTTCTCTGCTTCACTTAGAAAAAGTGAAACTAGAAATAGAAGGATTTCCTTCTCTTGTTACTGCGAATCTGCCTGGAAGAGAGGCGGTAACAGAAATGGAAGCTGGTGGAAAAGCGTGGTGACTCCAGCACAGCAGGAGGGGCGGGGCCTCCGGGAGGGGAGGAGCCTCCGGGAGGGGAGGAGCCTCCGGGAGGGGCGCTGTGCAGGTGGAGAGAAACTCAGCCTGGCCTCAGCACAGAAAGGGCCAAGCTGTGCCTGAGGCTGAGGTTGAGGCTGAGGCTGGAGTGGTCTGGGCGACAGTGACCTCAGTTCTGGTCTGCAAAGCTGCTACAGCGCAGTCCTTACAGCAGCGGAAGTGGGGGACAGTCCGGTTCCCATGAGACACTGCTCCGGATCGGATCCGCAGGGAGGGAGCAGCCTGGATTCCTGTCTCGGGAAATTGCTCCCATTAGGGGATGATGTCATCGCGGGTGATGTCTGCAGGGCTCTGCTCTTCCTGGAACCCAAGGTGACTACAGGTTGAAGGCGACAGCTAGAGACGTCTGGGCGCCACTGCTGGGGTTCTGGAGTGAGACACCACAAAAGCGGGCTGTCCTCTGTCTCTGCAGTCCTGAAAGTAACTTAGTTATGTTATCTTGGTGATCTCAGATTTTAAGGGCGAAGGGCCAGGATAGGACTTCCGGCCCCGGGTGCTTTTCCAAACTCTCCACATCAGTCAGGGACGGGCCAGGGATAAGACCGCAGCCTTCATCTCCTGACCCCCGACTTTTCCTTCCGCGGCTCAGCGCCTGGCCCTGTGCGCCCCTCCTCTGTCTGCCTGTAGACGGCCCACGTGGAGGGGGCGGCAGAGCCAGGCAGGTTCAAGTGTTTCCTAAAAATACACTCAGGTTGGCACCCTGAGTTTTCTAAGTGGAATAAAGCCTATTCCTTCTATGTGTCAGTTCGGATGAGATGGCTCAGTGAGGAGGGAAAGCAGTTCGCAAGCTGAGCAGCATCGCATTTCTTTATTACAGAAACTAGCTCTAAACTTCTGCATGTGTGTTCCTGCTGTTGTTCTACACTTTCCACTTGTGATGATTAATGAAACATCCACAAAAACTGGCCGGGCATTTTCCCCTTAGTTGTTGAATTTTACAAGTTAAGATGATCTAACATCAGTAAGGTTCGTGTTTTCTAGTATCTATATTTCCTTACTGTTTTGGAGTAATAGAAGGGAGCTTTACTTATGAGTGGGGCGCAGTACAGTGTTTCCGTACATGCCATAGTTGCCACCTTTGTTTCTTCTTTTCTTGTACTTGGACCAAACTCAGGACCTTGCACTTGTAAGTAAGGTCCCAGAACTACTGAGCTACTTCCCCAGCTCTTCACCACTGATGAGGGTTCAGGGAGGAAATCCTGGACACACTATCTCCAGTGAGTGTCACAGAGCTGCCATAAAACGGAGGAGAGGAAGGAACTCTTCTACCTCTCCACTTTGTAAACGCTCTTGTTCCTTTAGCCACAGGGACACCTCGCGGTGTTACATTTCAGATCTCCCATGTTGGATGAGGACCTGGTCGCAGGGCGGCTGCCTGGAAGGCCCAGCAAGCTGTCAGTAGGCAGAGCTGGTGGGAGATGGTTCCTGTGCGTGACCGCTGCTCCCCGCTCGCTCCTCGCCCCACTCTGCTTCCTGACTGTTAGAAAGAATCCGCTTGTTAAAAAATTCTTTGAAGGGGAAGTTTATTCCAGTTAACAGGGACCAAAAGCAGGAGATTCTAGCAGCTGGAGGGAGAGCTTTCACCTGTGAGTGGACAGGGTGACACCAAGAGAGATATTAGCAGCTAACTGGGCAGAAATTCAGGCTATATAGAAGTGGAATGTGCTGAGGAATCTGGGTGAAATGTAGGGCTTGGATGGCCAGGGAACGTCTTCTCAGATGACAGACTTCTCAGTGCTAGGGGGGTTTTGTACTTCGTTTTGAGACTGTTTGCCTTATTTACCAAGAAGCTGCTGCTACTTGTTCCAAGCAGCCTATTTGCTTTGGCCTGTAGGTTTGGGGCAGGCCCGACCCTAAGCTCCATGAGGTGAGCCGCCTTCCTGCCACACCCCCATCATGCTAGTTCTGCCTTGGAGCCAGCTCACCTGGGGCCGAATTCGCCAAACACTGTGAGCCGGAGTAAGCCCCGCCCCTCTCAGTTGTTGGTGGAGTATTGTGTCCCAGCAAGGAGAAAGTGGCTCAGTCAGACAGCCCCCATCAGGGTGTAGCCAGGAAAAGCTCCCGGCCAACTTCAGACCGCAACACCAGTCGTCACAGTGGTGACCCCACAGAGGCCTTAGTCCATCTGGGCTATAGTCAGGGCACCAGGTGGGCATCTGAGCCACTGACCTGCTGAAAATTTGGTCTAAAAGAAAAGTGAGCCCACACTCTCCATGTGAGAGTGGAGCCTCAAATTAGATCTGAACGTGGAGGCCTATTATCCCACAAGATCAGTGTTAATTGCACAAATGAAAGCAAATTGTTAATCGGCAGCCAGTCTATGTATGTACACAGTTCTCCGTGTCAGGAATAGAGCAGGACCAGGAGGGTGGGAGCCACTCCAGGGAGAAAGCCCCGATCGCCCCAGTCTGAGCCCCAGCAGAGCTTGTCTCCTGGGGCTGGCTCCTTCCCATTTCCAGATGGGGCACTGCTGCTGAGCTGGCCACACCAGGGGCAGCTGGATGTGCCCTGCCGCTCTCTGCATCCCCACTCGGGTCCAGAGTGACTCTGCCTTTCAGAAGAGTTGTTGGACAAAAGTGTCACTGTGGCAACATGCTGAGAAAAATCCACGGCAGCCTGTGAGAGCCGGGACCCGGGATACCCAGCCACGTTAGCAAAGTCTGCACCAGAGGGACTGGGGTCACACAGCCCAGTGTGACTGCTGCTGGCGAGCCTGGGTATCAGCTCGCTGCTGGTTTCTGAGCAGAACCCCAACACCTCTCAACTCACAGGGGCTGTGTGCCCGGGGATGACGGGGGACTTCGTGTCAAGGAAGGAGCAGACTCACACTTGGAGGCCGCGTTTGAGCGTCATCCAGCCTGTGTCTAGGGACTGTCCTGCGCTGCCCTAGCCTACAGGGTCCCTTCTGCACACACGTGCAGATTTCAGGAAGAACTGAGGGGTGGCACCTCCCCAGGGTTGTCTGCTGACGAGGAGTGTGGCCCCAGCTGCACGCTCTCCACAGGAGCTGGCTGGTGGCCTGACTTTGAAGCTGACTCTCGCTGGGCCTCTGTCCCTGGTGTGAACTATTCTCTCTCTCTTCTAGTTCCTCCTGAGGTGGAAACGTCTTTCTTAACCAATCCCTTACAAATGATATCTCCTCTTGAGGCCTCCTAATCAGGCCGATCTAAGATCCTCAGAAACGTGGAAGCCCCTGCTTCCTCCCTGGTGAGGCGGCCTCTTGCTGGCCAGTCAGGAAGGACATCTTAAAGGGCAATGTGGAAGGACAGATGTCCTGTTAAGCACTCGCTCTTGTAGCCCAGGACCCACTGACAATCTGTGAGGTCCTGTCCGGAAGCCGTCTGTCCAAGAGCCCCCATGATACAGTCACCTTCCAAATACCTGACCTCTGAGCCCGTGAGGCTCCTGGCGGGCATCTAGACATGAACCACAGCACCCGAGGCTCAGGAACGGCTGCACACCAAATAGTGTCATGTTTGTCGTCTGGTCCCATGGATCAGCACTTGAGCAATCGGCATCTCCGCCATGACGCAAAACCAGCTAAGAATGGACTAGAACCTGTGTCTGCTGAGTCTGTACTTCAGCAGCAGGTCTGGGACCAGCAGGGTGATTAGCACTGTGCCCAGGTCTGCTGGCTGTGGGTCCGGCACAGAGCAAAGCCCTCCTCACGGCAGCCGGAGGATGGAAGCCTGCAGGCCAGGGACACAGTCTGGCTCTTTCAACCCACGTTCCTTAGGGAGCCTCTTCCAGGTGCCCTTTGTCCCCCTGGCCCAGTCTGAATCTTTGTTGAAACTCTGGTGTCCAGACTCGTTGGAGCAGCTGGGGCTCAATTAGGCAAGTGCTTGCAAAGGTTGTGTGGCAGAACTCGGAGTGGTAGAAAAGAAAGGCTGACCTGGTTCCCTTTGAATGAAGATGAACCTGTGCCCAGGGATAGATTCTGCCCCAGGCGCCCTGTGGGCTCTTCTGAGTTCCTGCCTTCAGGGGAAATGCCAGACTGGTGTTTAACAGTCGCGTGGAACACAGCGCCCGAGGCTGGGACAGAGCTGGCTTTTCTGCCCACACATACCTGGGCTGCTCATGCACCTTTACTTAAGCATTTCCCTCCTGCATTTCACATTTTTCTTTCAAGCTTTAATATTAAAACATTCCTGCAAAAGTCTCTTTGGGAAGCAAGTACAGTATCTTAAAAGTAGAAACTTAAATAACAGAAATATCCTGCCTATTTCACAGGGCTTGACAAGGTGCAGACCAGCGCTCTGTGTATTTTTCAGGGCGCCTGGCATTTTACACAATGCTTTGGGCACATCTACGTCAATAAATCTTGCTGACAGCCCCGTGATCCACGGAGTCACACGACGGGGCAGGTGAGGGAAAGAACTGAGACGCCGGAGGGTGGACGTGCCCAGCTGAATGCAGATACCAATGGCTCCGAACCGCTTCCCTTTAAAAATCAGCTTTCATGTCTACAAATCCAGAAAGTAGGAACTGCTGTGTGTGGCGCAAATTAGAAGCAATCACACAAATACAAGCGAAACCTGAGGCTCTGAGAGGGCGCTCGCTAGAGTTTTCTGGTTGAGAAGGGAGATGAGCGGATGTCAGGCAGGGCAGAGGGAAGGATGGACCAGCCCCAAACTGAGGCCTCATGTTTCTACTGTACATCCTTCCTTCCATGCTAGATTTACTTATATCATTATTTGGACTTATGGGGCGTGTGTGGGCTGCACCGAGGGGGCGGGGCATGCCCAAGTCCAAGGTCATGGCCTGCCCAATTTTGCTGTGTCCACACACCCAACAAGGAGGTGGAAGAACAAGCCTGCAGAGGGCCAGGGAAGAGTCTGGGAGCCAGAAATGCTGGGTGGGAGGAGAGGCCCCATCCTCCACCCCCAGACACAGTGGTGGGGTGCAGGTGCCCTGGCCTGGTCTCAGGATGGCCAGAGACCTCCTTCTTTTTTATTTTTAGTTTTTTGAGACAGGGTCTAGCTTTGTAGTTCAGGCCGGTCCTGAACTCAGCCTCCAACTCAACAATCCTCCTGCCTCTGCCTCCCGAGTGCTGGGATGACAGGCGTGAGCCACCACGCCCAGTACTGTGGTGTGTGGTACTGATTGCTGCTGGGTGTGAGTCACCACGCCCAGCTTTGTTGTATGTGGTTACCGGGGATCGAACCTGGGCCCTTGAGCTTGCAAGGCAGGTGCCAGAACGACTGAGCTAACTCCCTGGCCCGAGACTTCCTTCTTGAATAATCCTGAAGAGTCTGGCGTGGGCACTCCGGGCCCACTCCCTCTGGTGTTACAGGGATGTGCTGCGGTTGCTGCTGCTGGCTAGCAAAAGCTGCAGGTCTGGGGTCAGCCCAAGGGCAGCAGGCTGAGAGCTGCAGTCCGGCAAGTCCAAGCAGCGGCACTCGGTGAGCTGCAGAACTAAAGAGGACCTCGAACACTAGGAGTCAAGCAGCAGGTCGGGGGGCTGTGGGCTGCACCTGCTCCTGCTGTGAGCGTTTGGGGGAAACAGTTCATTCTCTCTTCCAGGTAGGAATACGGGTCTCATGTTGCCAGATCTCTGGATTTTTCTAGAACAGCTGAAACCCCACAATATCACATTGGCCCTCCCGATTTGTAAACATATGTTCTGATCTTTAAAACTCACGTACAGATCCAGCGGAAGGGCCATTGTCCAGGAAAACTGCTCGGTGTTATATAAACAGTGCCGGAGCAGCCAGTCCAGCCCAGACAGAGCTGCAGTGTGTCCTCGTCAACTGTGCTGGCAGCGCGTGCAAAACAGTGACTTACATAAAGCCCTGAGTTTGCGTCTTTCCAGTTTATCCCAGATCCACCCTGGCTGACTGATTTAACGTTTGTAAAGTCCTTGTAGAGGATAAATATCACGTGTCCATATTACCAGAGAAACTGGAAAAAAAATTAAAATGTGATGAATATTTTACCTACTTTCATTTAGAAAAAATGACTATGTAATGGGAAATATAAACAATTTGGCAAAAACAATGCCATCCACAATACGCTGTGTCCGCCAGGTATGTGGCCGGCAGCGGCAGGGCCGTCCTGGAAGGGACTGTGAGCTTTGCTCCAGGGGGCGCTGTGTGTGGGAGGCTGCCCTGCCGTCGGAGGCGCTGGACAGAGCAAAGCGACCCGGGGCAGCTTCCTTCTGGCACACCTTGTCTGAGCTCCGCCTGCCGCCCCGCGGAGCGCAGCCCTGCCCGGACTCCCCGTGAACTGCCGCGTGTCCTCCTGCCTCCACGAGGAGTGTGGTAGCCCCGTGAGCACGCCTGGTGTCCCTGAGGTCTGTGTGCTTTCCCCGGACTCCAAGTGACGCCTGTCCTCCACTCTGCCCTCTCCCTGGGGCGGAAGCAGCTGCCGCAGCCTGGCATCCTTAATTCACAAGTACCAAGCTTTGGGGACGCTCCGCTGCATGAGCAGGATGTAAATCAGGCAGGTAATAAAATGAGAAGGGCTTTTCAGAAAGCAAAATTCATTGAAAATGGTAAATAAAATGCCCATTAGTATTCATTTAAGCAGTCTCAGTTGCATACTCTATAGTGCACTCAGCTATTGGATTTTGAAGGATTCTGGAGTATGACTGTGCTGATGGCTGCCTGGGTGAACAATTACTGCAGGCGGACGGGGTGGTGCATGGCTGTCCCAGAGTGACTGCCCAGACCATGCTCCCTGATAGGACGCACCAGGAGACAGCAAATTACCACACAGTAAAACCTCCGGGTCTGTGGCACAAGGTTAGGACATCCTGGTTCTCAGAGGAAGGGGAGTTTGTTGATTGACAAATGATATGGCTCTCCATAGATTCCCTCCTGCACACCCAGCCAGGCTGGGGGTTCCTGGGTGTGTGGAGGGCGGAGCAGAGGTGGAGGCCCAAGGTAGGTGCAGCTGTGCTCTGTCTGTCATTTACAGAAGCTGCAGGCGTGGCAAGGTGGGATGGGTCGTGGGAAGTGGCAGGAAGGAGGCTGAGAGATCTTCCGGGTCAGGAAGCTCAGAGCGGGAGCTGAGGTCGGAAGTGACCCAGGGCCTCCTGCGGCTCACCCCGCGCCAGTGAGCGTGGTTCCCAGGGGAATCTCCTGGTGCTGGAGGCTTTGTGAATGCCGTCAGCTCTTCTCTGAGTTCTGCTGTGCAGCGATCCGGTTCCACATGACCACACAAGACAGGTCCAGGGTTATTTCCAGCGGATCCCAAGCCCTCTGCAGTCTCCCCATCGCCCATTAAGGGCAGCAGCTTTGTCTCCTCCCCGTGAAGCTGGGTGGGCTGAGACTGGATGGCTGATTAACTCAGCAGGAGGGGCCCTGTGTGACTCCCAAAACGAGGCTGTGAGGGCCTGCGTGGACGTCCGGGCCGTCCTGCGGCCCCGAGGCTGCCATGTTGAGAGGAGGCCCGGGAGAGCCTGACGTCAGGCCAGCGGCCCTGCTGCTCCGGCCCCGCGCCGCCCGCTGGTGTTGGACAGCAGCAGGACAGGAAGCGCCGGTTGCCCGAGGTCCCCTTCCCGACTGAGCCGCAGGCCGCCTGGCAGCTCACTCCGCCTTCTCACAGCCAGAACCCGCAAGTTCCGTTCTCTCCATTCCCATGGCAGCCTAGCACATGGTCCCCATGACAACCGAGAATATACAAAGTAGATACATCTCTTGAGATAACATATTGCCTCAAGTTAGCAGGTCTCACAAGCCTTTACCAGGCCAATAAAAGACTTTGATGAAAGGCTTCGAGCCCAAGCTCTGGCCTCCGGCCTGGGACAGTTGCTGAACGGGGGGCCTCACACTGAAGACACTGGCTTCTGGGGGACACACGGATAGCCCTCCAAGTGCCGGTGCCCAGAGGTGCCCTGAATGCCAACCCATGTGAGTCTCCATGCACTTCAGAACAGGCCACACTCATCCTGGCCGCTTCCGGCCACCACGAGACCTCCGACACCATTGCTTCTCGAGCCTTTAAATTTCACGGACTCCTACTGAGACTGTGGCTCATTCTCATACCTGGTAAACAGCGTTAGAAATTAGCCACATGATGTTTCTCCAGCACCACACGTGCAGCTATTATATGACAATAGCATCCCAGTGTCCTCCAGAAAGCAATATGGTGCCACAGATGTTAGCAGGGGCAACTTGTGTGTGAGTTTCAGCTCTCCTAGGTGGATGCTTTGTAGATTATGAGTCTTTTGGGATCTTACGTGAAAATAAAATAACAGCAGGGCCTTTGTTGTAGAGCTCAGGGGAGGGTTGTTAAGATTTGCCCACGGAGTGGACACGGGCCTCCTGAGGGCTTACCTGACAGTGTTATGCCGTGGTCCAGAATGCCCTGCGATGCGGCTGTGGCAAAGGTGTGGACTCCTGGTCGTTGGCGGCAAAGGCGACCACTGACCATGCCGTGTGCAGACTGGCTCCATTGCCAGGCGCCGCTAGAAGCTCTGCTCTGCTTGCCTGCTGCTCCTCCCCACGGAGCTGCTCCGCTCTGTGCCATTGCAGGCTCCCGACCCCTCAGGGGAAGCTGAAGCTGTGAGAGATGAGACTCATGCCACGTCTGGGGAAGGCAGGGGCTGGGCATCGTGGGTTGAGTGTCAGTCACTGTGACTGTTTATGTGCCAACCTCGGGCTCCAGGGCTGGCCTCAGTTTGCCGCTTGACTAAGGACTGAAGTCCGCTCTTTGCTCTTATTATTTTTAATCTTAATGCACTGGGGTGGCAGGTGATACAGTCATAGAGCTCCCAGTGCAGAAAGTCCACGGACTTCGATGCAAGCGTCCGCCCCATCCCTGCCCTTCGCCGGCTTCGCCTCCTGGGCGGTGGCCCGTTTGCGCGCTCCCCCGACCGTCCCGAAGACGCCGCGCGTGGGCAGACACGCTCCCCCTCCCCACTCCTCACAGCACGCCTTGTTCGCTGCACCTCACAAGATACCTTGCAACTCTCCCCATTAGTACATAAGGCTCTGAACTCTTAATTTTTAGACATCTGCAAATTTTTCGATCCAGCATAATTTGTCTAAACCAGCTCCCTGGGAAGTGGCCTGTTAGGCTTTTCTGAGTCTTCACGAGGAAGAGCTGCTTTAGATAATCTTGTCGAAATACCATTTTGCACTTTCGCGATTTTATCTGTGAGATAAATTTTAGAAGCGGCTAAGCCGGGGAAGGAGGCACAGGCATTTACAGATGTGACAGCTCCCGGCCTGTCCCACTGCACAGCCTGTTACCCCAGCACCACCCACACCTGCGCGCCACTAACGGGCCACGGCTCCTTTGCCGTGCTGGCTTCACTCGCTCAGAATTAACTGTGGGCCCTGTGGCCTGCGATTATCAAAAGCTGTGAGACTGTGCTCCGACATTTTAGCACCTCTTGGGAGTTCTGGGGTGATATTTGTGTCCTCAGGCTCTCTTTGGGGGCTGCTTCAATGACAGGTACTTTTCTCGAATACTGTGATTTTATTACCCAAAAAGACTCCGGCAGGAATCTCCCTCAGAACAGTCCCCCTTGCCGTGAGCACATTCACCCGTCCTTCCTTCCACTTCCCGAAGCAGCTCTGGAGCCCTCGTTCATGAGTGTTTTGAGTTTGGCTGTCCTGGCTGCTTCAGTGTCCTGAAATGATTCGAAACATTTCCCTTTCGTGGCCACTTTGACCTTGGAGAACAGCCAGACGTCACCCAGGGGCAGCTCTGGCAAGTCAGGCAGAGGAGCCCCCCATCCCTTCCCAGGAGCCTCCTTCCCCATCACGGCGCTCCGCAGCCCCACTCACCGTGCCCTCATCCCACCCTGGGAAGACTCAGGACAGACTCCGGAACTGCTTCTGACAGTGGCAGAGACAATGGGGGACCTTCGAAGCAAAGGGGAGGACTTGGAGGGAGAAGAGCGGCAATGTGTGATTTACTGTGATAAATTGTTTGTGTGTGAGAGACGGGGTCTCACTTTGTAGTTAGGGCTGGCCCTGAACTCACTATGTAGCCCAGGCCAGCCTTGAACTCACAGCAACCCTCCTGCCTCTGCCTCCCGAGTGCTGGGATTAGAGGCACGAGCCGTGGAACCCCTGTGGCCCTCTCCGGTGTGTCCCCTCACCTGGATGAGTCCAGCCCTGCCCCTGACTTCGGCCCCTTCCATCTGACCTTTCCTCCTGCCTCCCCGCCAGTCCTCCTCTCCCAGGCCGTCCTCCGCAGGTCGCCCCCCATGAGCCCCGTGTGTCACTGACCTGGGGACATCACTTCTCTCTGATGACTTGGCATGAAGGCTTCAGTCTGGGTTTTAGGTCTCAGCTTGGAGATCATGACCCAGAGAGGATAATGTGTGGCCACCACGCCCATCACAGGCCTTGTTTTCTTTCTAAAGCTTCACTAAACGAAGTTATCTCATTGCTGTTTCCATCTTTTTCCCCACCAAAGTACGGGTTTCCTGCTGACAGGGATATGCCCGCAGTCCTTACCCAGGTGCCTTTAGTGCTGAGATCAGGCCCTGGTGCGGGGGAGGGGCAGGAAGCACTTGGAGAGTGAAGAAGCGTCAGCAGTCAAATGACCCCATCTCCAGCGCAGATACAGACCCACCAGCAAGCGTCCTTGAACTGAGAGCGGGAGGCGAGTCACTGACGCCAAGCAGGGAGTAGCACTGTGACACTGACAGAGCCCGCTATCCCTCGCGGAGATGCAGGAGCTGCTTGCTCACAGAAGCATCCCCAGAGCCAACGCTGGGCACCCTGGGCCCTGGAGGGCTCTCGAGTGGACTCCAAACCCCTCCCCGTGCAGGGCCACCCTTCCTGCCCCACTCCTCCCTGTCCGCACACTCTGGATGGTGGTGCTGAAGGAACCCGAGGTGTGTCATTCATTCTGCAAGGAATTTTATGGAGCAGTTTTTATGTGAGTGTCGTGCTGGGCCTTGCTGAACATCCAGACGTCATCTCAAAATGCCATTGCAGTTGGTAGGAGCTGGGCAGCCCAGCGAATCCGTTCATAAGGAAATCAAGTCCTCCATCCATCTCTCTCATGCCATGTGCCACCCGGGACGCAAAGACCTGCAAGGGGCAAAAGGCGGAGCTGCCCCCCAAGAGCTCAGGAACTAGAGGGCTTTATGCATCACATTCCAAACACCAGTTAAATGCTCACAGCAAAGCACCTCCTTTGGATGGATGCAAACTGATTCGAAGGTCTCTGCGCAAGGCCTGAGTCTTTGGATCTGTAGCCATTCATCAACTAACTATTGAGTGCTTGCCAAGCACTCAGGATATTAAAGTTAATGAGACAAGTGTGCACCCTGACCTCACGGAATCCATTGACCTTTACCGAAGATGGGAAATAATCACATAAGCCACCAAGAAATCCTCACTTGCAACTCTTCTCAGCACTGTGAAGAGGAGATGTGGGGTATTAAAGGCGCAAGCGCAGTGCTTAACAGATGGGTCAATGGTTGGCAGAATAGGTCTGTTTAAAGTGGTACAAATTAAAGAAAATACTATTTCCCACCATGGAACTTTCCATGAGGCTTCATGACTATCTCCAAGGTCCTCAGAAGCCCAGGCTCTGGCTCTTCCAAAGGGCACGGTTCTGCTGACAAGATCCAATATGGCGGCCAAGCCTGGAGCCCGGCAGTGGGAAGTGGGCAGCAAGGGGCAGAGCATGGAAAAGTGTTTCTGCCTTTGTCCTAAGAGAAACATGCATTTTAACACTTGTTACAGCCAGGCCTGGTAGTGCATATCTGTGATCTCTGCATGCTGAGGCTCTCAGGTGTGCACTGTCACGCCTAGAGATATTTCCTAATTTCTTTGAGTTCTGAGCAATATCTACAGATTTTTTCACCAGGGAGTATGAGGCTATATCCTACCAGGGTAACAATCACATTTGGTCTGGATTGGTATTAAGTATTCAAAATATTATAAGTTTATATGCAAGTTACAGTGAGGTTGACTGTTGCTTTTCTCTTTTTGTGTCACTTCTTATCCTCAGAATTAAAAACTGAGTTGATTTTATTCTTTTCCTTGATTTTCTCTGAATCCTTCCCCAGGATTTTACTGTTATTGAAAGCTTCTCACAAGACATCTATTCCCGTCAAATTTATTTGGAAAATCTCAGTTCAGTGTGAGGCCCTGAGTTCGATCCCCACCCACTAATGAAAAATAAGATGCTAAGCAGGGCTCTGAATAATCATATTGGTGTAAAAATGCTACTAACAGATGTGTGGAGAAAGCACTGGAAGAGATGGTCCCAGGAGACACAGGCCACCAGCCCGTCTCTGCAACTGGCAAACCAGAGCTGGGTGTGCATGCCATCTTCCTGTCACTGCCTCCTGAACCGTAGGCACTCCCCTCTGCATGCTACCCTGTCACCTGGTCCTAGCCTTTCTAAAATGACACAGAATCTCCAAGTTGGCAAAATACTTTAAATTTTTGTTCAGGAGAAAGCATAAAATTAAAATAAGGGAGGAAAAGAAGGAAAGGAGGGAGGGAGGGAGGCAGGAAAGAAAGAAGGAATGAAGGAAAAAGATGGTTTCTTAACACAGAGCATTTTAACAACTTTAAATTGCCCTTTCGGATCTCACATTCTCTTCTCAAACACAGAGCGATGGCTCTTTCAGCAAAGCTGTCCTCCATGCTGTCCCTGGGTCACAGAACAACTTCTTCCTTTATGCTCTTGGCATCATATTTAGTCTTCCTAAGTGGCCCTTCTCATTCCCCGCTTGTTTCCTTAGAAGTGCAGTACCCACTCTACAGCAGTGCATAAGTTAGGCTGGCTCTATGCAAAGACATCTCATCCATCCTGCCTGTAACTCTGCCTTGGTAGCAAACACCCACAAGGCTGGGGTTGGAGACAAAAGCATGTCACTGAGTCACCACAATCCTTCCCTGGCTACTCCGGCTGAGGATCTCAGCTCCACATACCTGCGGCCACCCTGGTGGCCTCCATATTAATCTATAAATACATTTGGATAAAGAAGACTCACTGAGCAGCAAGGTGGAAGTCACCTTCTCTCTCATTTGAGAGTTCGTCTTTATGCAGCAACACCACTCTGCATAGACTGTTGCCCAATGTTTGCTCCACACCCTAAAATGCAACTGTAGTCAACACAGCCCGAGATGTCTCAGGCCTTCTAAATTGTAGCCATAAGGGAATGAGGATATAGAAGCTGGGAGCTTGCCTCTTCCTATTGAAGGCCAGCCCAGAATTTGGACCTGTCATTGTTTACAGATGCATCATCCACAAATGGCTACATCTAGCTGCAAGCGAAGCTGAGAACTGCCAGCTTCTACCATAGGCCCCCATGCCAAGCTTTAAGAGCACAGTGGAGGAGGGAACAGTATAAAAGCCAAATTTGGGGTTCATAGAGGCCTCTGTTATGATTTAAATATGAAGGGCCCCCCCAAAGATTTGTATGTGGAGAGATTGATCCCCAGGGCTGCAGTGTTCAGACATAGGGTGCAGAGAGCAGACTGGATCATGAAGGCATAAACCTCATTGGTTGATTAATCCATCAGTGAGTTCACAGTTGAAAAAGCTGGTAGGCGGTGACGCTCAGTGGAGGAAAAAAGACCACGTGGGTGTGGATTTGAATGGCGTGTCTTGTCCCAGCCTCTTTCTTTCTAGCTCATTCCTGCTTTCTGCCTTTCCTCTGCTGCGCCATTTCTGCCATGGACTGAATCGTCTGAAACCATGAACCATAATAGACCTTCTCTGCCTTAAAGGGCGTGTGTCAGAAGCTTTATCACAGCGGTGAAAAGCTGACCAAAACATCTGTGACCATCACCCATGCTCTTACGCAGCCCTGCCCTCCCCTCTTGGACCATCCTACTACTGCTGTCAGCCAGTCCTGTGGGATCTCTGATACTAATGGCTACCGTGATCAGCTGGAAAAGGTGAGCTTACACGTTACTAGACGCTCTCTGTTGTCTCCCTGGCTTCCATGCTGGCGAAGTCCCCCTGGCCTGTCACCACAGCCAGGAGGCTCCTGCAGCCGTGAGCCCAGTAACCCGTGGGGAATGGAATCCTTCAGCGACCGGGGTTTCTGGAGCTGAGGCTTTCCCACGTGACCTTCACGTGAGACCCAGGCCCTGACCCTTGCCCGCAGCCTATGAGAGGCCCTGAGAGAGAAGGCAGACCTCGTCCTTGCAGAAGCTGACCCCGGGGACCTCTGAGATGCCGGCACTGGTACTGGCCACAGTTCAGGGTTAGTTTCCTACACAGCAAGGGCGAACTCATGTGAGGTTCTTAGGCTGCTGTGTGTAAACTCTTGCTCATGGAAAACTCCACACAGGAGTAGGTAAACGCTAGGCAGGGAAACCTGCAGGTCTCTGTGGTACTTCACCATGGGTGACCGCATTTCCACGAGAGTGTCTCTCATGCTCCTCACAGCAAACCTTTAGGACTGGGCCAGGGTGGCAGCAGTAGAGAGAGGGTCATTGTGATTCATGAAGCCTGAGGCACAGGAAGCTAAGCTGTCACCCCAGAGAAGGGGCGAGAGCTCCTGAGCAGGTACCTGGGAGCGAGGGCAAGGCCTGTGCGGGACACTCTCCTCCCAGCCTGCAGAGCACAGGGCTGTCTTGGGTGCATTTCTGACAGCGAGGTTGTTTCAGTTCTTTGCCGGAAGACCCTGGGTAAAGCTGTCTGCAAGCAGGGAGGGGCAGATTTCTACAACGTCAGAACCACCCCTCCTCAGGGAGGCCTTTGAGACAAAGCCCTTCCGTGTGGTGGCTCAAGGGGCCAGTGGCTCCAGTGGGGAAGGAAACACAGGTCCCCGAGGCAGAGAATGCAGACAGTGCCCACCCTGGGCGGTACAGCCGAGGCAGGTTTAAATGAATTTGGCAGCGGGTGTTTATCTACACGACCACGTACTGGGCGCTGTCCTAAGCCCTGAGTATGAAGGTGCAGAGCTGCTGCATCTCAGCAGCTTGTGAAGACAGAGTGGCACAGAGAGAGCGCGAGACTGCCACGGCCACACTGCTGGCAGGGCTTCAGCAAGGTGCCAGCCTGGGCAGTGCAGCCCTGAGTCCCATCGGCCACTGGCCATGGGAGAGGCCCGTGCAGAGCAGTCAGGGAAAAGAATGACGGCCACCAGGAGTCATCAGAATCTCCAGACTCAGGTGCAAGTGCATTCACCTGGCGCTTACAGAGACACGTGTTGAAAGTGTGGCACAGTTTTCCAGCTGAGAAGCAAAGAGTTCAGGGAAGGCCCTTGGAGGGGAGAAAATGAAAGCACGATATTCTTTCTCCATTTATACTGTCAGCGTTTTTGAGCCAGGCCAGGAAGACGGCACTCGTGCTAACGAGGTGCCACTCACGGAAGGAGTAGCAAAACCCAACAGCCAATTTGGTAAATCAAGACAGTCAGCAAACATCTGCAGAGGGTGATAATATTCAAGGGCTTTCATTGTTTCTCTGAAAACTTAGTCACCCTGGCTCAGATTAATTTTTCACTGTCTCCTCTTAAACGGGATTGCTTACACAGCTGCCTCAAATGGAACCTTGATTGTGTTCCGTCTTTTGCCAAAATCATAAAAGACAGAGAAGGGGAGAGAAAGAAGTTACATAAAGTCGGGAAGCAACTGCAGATCAGGGGAGTCGTTTCTGCCCTCAGAGCCCTTTGATGTTTGCTTTCGGCACCGTGTGCTCTTTGATCCGTTCTGATGGTTCTGATGGGCTTTTATTATTGTGTGGTTAACATGAGCCCTGGAAAGAGAGGAAGAATAAACTCTGTCCATACTAGCAAAAACACGAAACAGCACACAGTACCGAGAGAAGATCCAGCTGGGTGCTTTTCTCATTGTGAAGTCTCTGAGCACTGAAAAGGAGTGAGAGGCAGAAGAGAGACGAGCAGAGGTGGGAAGCGCTCCCCGCACCACGCTGAAGTCACCCCAGCAGACACGCTCCCTGACGCCTCACCGAATCCCAGTCACGTGGGCTGTGCTTTCTCTCGTCAATTCCTTCCCAGGTAATTAACAGCACTTGAGCGCATTCGCAGCCGTCACGAATCTTGTTGTGACATGCACGTCAAGGAAAAGCAGTTCTGATGAATGGGTCATGGGTGAGACTTCATCCCAGAATTTGGTTAGTTTTCTTTTCTTTTCATGATGCACCGGCTTATTTTTGGACCTTTGGCACAAACTGCAGCTTACAGGCTGGGATTAGGACCACCAGGGACCCAGGCTCCTTCCACGTCCTGTCTGCCGCCTTCAGCATGGAGCACCCTTTCGTCAGCTTCTGTGTCCCAGGTGGAGGAAAGCACAGCTGAGGGCCAGGAGAAGGCGGCTGTGTCTGTTTCCTTGGGCCGGGAAAACGATGGCCTTTTCGGAAGCGTAGCCTGGAGACATCTTCTCGTGCGTCACTCCAGGAGTGGCCTCTTGGAGCAGCAAGGAGGTGTGGGGAGCCAGGCATCTCCGCACAGGTACGTCACTGCTCCCAACCATTCCAGGCTCCGTCGGTGAGAGAGAGGACAGGCCCAGGTTGGGCAGCAGCCCAACTGCACGGGATCCTAGGCCAGAACCCTCCTGCCAGCTTCCACATGTGACACAGAAGCACCATGGCAGGGGCTGTTCAGCAGCGGAGACCCAAAGCCAGGAAACAATCCTTGTCAATCACCTGCTTCCCCGACAGCAGTGCCGAATCAGCCAGCCAACCATGTTAGACCTGAACCAACCAGGTGATGTTCGATCTGAAAGGCCCTGAGTCTCCCCGGTTCGGAGGCTGGGCTTTTGGAAGGTGTCTGGTCATGATGGCGCTATCTGCACTCATCGGCGATTGGCCCGTGGACGAGCTCACCGCCAAGGGAGGGGAGGTGGGGTCTGGCTGGACACAGTGGGTGTGTGGCCCGGAAAGTGCGTCCCTGGGTCTGGCTCTTCTGTCACTCTCCCCGGGTCCTGGCTGCTGTGGGCCAAGCAGCCTTCCTCCGCCCTTCTGCCCTCCTTCGGTGCTTTGAGTGGGCAGCCGTAGACTGAGCCCTCATCCCCAGTAAGTGGGGATGGCAGGTATTTTGTCCCAACAGACACCTCACACGTCAGAGCTGGGCTCGCTGCCACCTCGCTGCTAATTTAGCAGAAAGACACAGCTCACTGTCATTTACTCCAGTCAGAGGTGGGGCTTCTGGCACGTTCGGTAAAAATATTGTCCCGGACACGATGTTCCACGTCCTGCTGTCAAGCCTCTGTAAGGAAGAGCGGGTTTTCAACGGGCGTTTCATTGTGGGGAATATGTATTATGAAAGTGGCCATTTTAACCACATCTAATTGCGGCATGTAGGTCAGTAGCGTGGAATACAATCAGACTGCCGTGTCCTCGGCCATCCACAGAGCGTTTTTATCTTCCCAGTCAAAGCTCTGTCCCTCGGCCAGGCCCCCACCGCTCCTCTCGTCTCTGCGGATGGTCCTCCCTCGGGGAGCTCTTGTGAGAAGGATCACACAGTATTTGTCCTTTAAAAAATGTTCTGATGGGGGCTTTCATGGTGTCAGGAGACAGAAAAATCTGACTGAAACTGCACAGGAGAGCCAGCTCTACACCTGGCTGAATGCTGGGCTGGGAGGGGTCCGCTGGGATGCCTTTGCTCCCTGCAGTGGCTGCTCCCTTCTCCGTGTGCCAGGCCTTTGTCCTCTCAGATACAAATCGATGAAAAGAGAAACTACCATTACTCCTTCCCAGCTGTTCCCGCAAACGTCCCAAGACAGAGATGCCTCAGCTGAGAGTCACACGTTCACCCTTAAACCAATTAAGTGCCTCCACTTCTCTGGGCCTGATTGGTCAGATCTGGATCACATGCCCACTTGGCTTCTGCTGGCCTGTGATTGGTTAGGCCTCGGTCATGTGTCCACTTTTGAATTAGGTGTTGACCTGGCCCCACTGAAGACCATAAAACAAATGGTGGAGATATGACCCCACCATAGAACCCCTGAGCACCAAAGAATAACAGACAGGTTCCTTCAAGGAAAGTGAGATGTTGTTACTAGAAAACAGAGACTGTGTAGAGGGCAGCAGGCTCACCGGAGGCCCGCTCCAGGGGACATATTCAGCCTAATCCAGGGACGGCAGCCGGGGCCATCTGGGACCCTCGCATCCACTATGTCTAACCTGAGTGCTGTTTGTCCTGCTGCACTGAACCTTCTCCTCCTTCAACCCTGCTGTTCCCAGAGTATCTTTCCCCAAATGGTGCCGCTCCATCCATGTTAGTTACGAGGCATTCTGATTTTTATAATAATCACCACGTCTCTTGAGCACCAGCTGCACGTTGAGTGGCAGGTGGAGCGCTGCCCACCCTCACGTCACCTTTACTTCCTCATCACCTTCGTCTGTTCTCCATTCCACTCGGTACCAAAGACCAGGTGACGGAGGAATCCCAGAGCTCAGTGCCAGCACCTGCTGGGCCTCTGCCGAGAGACTCGTGCGGTGCTGCTGCAGAGCCTGGGGCGCCTCCCACAGGGAAGGTTTCATCTTCTGTTAGGGAGGAGACCAAGACCTGGGCAGCTGGAGCAGCTTCAGCACATGCCTCACGTGTGCAGACACGTCCCTTCCCCAGGTGACTGACCGAGACCCAGGCTCCTCTGTACCCCGTTGTTCTGCTTCTTCCACCGGGTCTGGGTTGGCTCTTGCAGCACCCACCCCCCGAGTGCAGGCGAGGACGTCCTTGGGCACCTCAGTGAGGATGAACCTGGAGCCCTGGTGAGCATCAAAGCCACTCGAGCTAGAGGGCCCAGACGGTTCGCCTGCCCCTCGTGGAGGGGAGCTGCCCTGCTGAGAGTTAGGCTTTGTGCAGAAATGTCCCCCGGAAGCCTCGTGTGAGTGTAGATCCTCTGGAAGGTGACTGAATTATGGGGCCATCACAGCTGACTTGCTATGGTGGGGCCTGGCTGGAAGGAGCAGCCCCTGGGGTGTGACCCGGAAGGGTTCTCTCCCTCCCACCCCGTCCCTTCTCTCTGCTTCCTGTCCACCATTTCTTGGGCTGCTCCTCTGCCAGATCCTCCTTCCTTGGCGCTGGTGACTGTGGACTAACACACAAGCCCAAATCACCTTCTCCTCTCTCAAGTCATGTCTCAGTGACAAGATGGTGACCAAGACGGGAATGTGGCCGGCGTGGGCAGGGACACGTTGTCTGGGTCCTCCCCCCCGTCACAATAAGTCCAGCTTGTTGACACGTGCTTCTGTGGACGCCTGTGTCAGGAACCCCCTTTCCTAAGTGGCCAGGGGGTGACGTGATGAAGTGGGGGCCCCACCTCGAGGTCTGAGACACCGTGTCACACAGCCCTCACTGTGGCTGTCACAGGCGCGGAGGGCTCTGCGCTGCTCCAAGTAGGCCATGTTTACAGTGCTACAGGACAGTTTTCAAAGGTGACATCACAGCCCGATCGCAACCCTCTTATAGAAACAAGATGGCGTGTGTCAGCCACGTCGGGTAATAGAACAGTGAAAGGCCTGTGGAGTAGAGTGAGCATGTGAAGGCATGTTTAACAGGCAGAGGTGCGACCGCCATAAATAAGCGGCCAAGGAGGAGGGAAACCGCCCTTCTCAGAGGACAGAGGAAGCTTTGCCAGTGGACACTTTCCAGAGCCACAGGAGGGATCGAAGATGATGAGACAGGAACACCACGGGTGCCGACGACAGGAGGGCTGTGTCCTCCCGACGCACAACTTTCCACTGAAGACACTTCCGAGTCAGCGAGGATATTTTCTTATAATACACGGCCACCAGATTTCTCAAAGCTGCAATGTCCGGCTCTCCTGATCACTACTGTCATCCCTGTAACAGTCTGTGGCCAGGACCACAGTTGTGGTGTCTGGGATCGCGGGGCCAAGACCCTCTCTCCCAAAGCTATAAAACCATCTGAGGCAGAAAAGAACAGACGCTGCATGCAGGGAGCGCGGCCTCCCCGCTAATGTGGGGCTCTGAGCGGGCCCCCGTCACCATGCCCCTCTTCTTGGACGCCTCACTTTCCTTGGGGTTGGCGCCGGCCTGGCAGCAGCTCTTTCTCCAGGAACAGTGGCACGCTGGTCGCTTTCTGCCTGCCATCCTTGGCCACGCCCTTGGCCTGGCTCTCATTGTCACAGAAGTCTCACCGGGCAGAGGTCACACCACTGGTCTCTGAGGCTGTTGCTGTTGTTGATGATAATGCTGGTGCGAAACATCCCTATTGTGCCCGCAGAAAGCAGTGCAGAGCATTATTAATGTGCTGTAAAAGTTAACAGCTCTGTGCCCTTCTGTTTCTTGCAGATTGTCTGTATTGAGACATAATTCAGACACTTTCAAAGTCGCCCCTTGCAAGTGTGCCATCCAGTGTCTTTCAGCAGATTTACAACTCGGAGCAGCCTCCACGATGGCCTAATCTTAGACCCTTCCTGCACTCTGGATGGAGCCCCTGGCCCTTCACAGCCCCTGACCCCACCCAGCCCCCAGCACAGCAGGAAGAAGTCTGATTCCCTTGTTATAGTTGGCCTAGTCAAGAAATAGCATCATAATATATGCATCCCTTGCCACGTGGCCCCTTCACTCTGGCTGACAGTCCCCTGGGTTTCAGGCTCGCTCTGAGCTCCCTTCCTGTCCTGCTGGGGGACCCTGACATGACTGGACCAGGTCGGCTTCCTGCTTCCTCCGTGTTGGTAGAGCATCTGGGAGGGGAGTGCCCCGCTGTCTGTGGCCAGTCTCAGCACTCCAGGTCTGTAGCATTTCTGGTGCCAGGCTTCCTAGGTGCCAATGCTGTGCCTCTGTGAAATCCTTGTCCCCAAGCTTTGGCAGCTACCTGCTGAGAAATGCCCATCAAGGGCCAAGCCGTGCCCTACCCTGTGATGGCCCCTGCTTGTATTAACCCATTTCTGTGCTCCAGCCTCACCCTCCTGGAGTGGCCGCTGACCTCTTAAAACTGTAATGTCCTCATATTAGGGTAGTGAAGAGTTGTGGTCTTTACCTCCCCACAGGGCACGCAGGAGTCTCTCCTTGGTTCCAGTCAGCCAGGGACCAGGCCTCGCGACCAGGCTTCAGATGCCACTGTCCTCGGTGGAGGCTGGCATGGTGTTGGGTGGCAGATGGCACTGGTGATGTTTGGCAGGCCTGCGGGTGAGGTCCCTGAAGTTACTTAGCACTGCGTGCTGAGGCAGCTCTGCTCTCTGCCCCTAAGTAGATTTATTCCAGCAAGAGACTTCAGGTCGTGACTGGACACAAAAGCTGGCATCATCAGCTATAAATAGAGGCATCCATAAAAATAAATGCAGTTAAGCTCTCAGCCCAGGGCCACTCCCCCTCCACTGACAGAGCTGAGCGCCCTAAAAGCGCCCCCTTCCTCTGAGTGCCCCACGGGGCTGCGCCTCACTCCTCTTTTGTGTGAGCAGAAAGATGCGTGTGAGCAGAATGTAGGTCAAACCTCACAGCAGGCGCCTCGCAGGCCCCACCTCCACCTTGGACTGGCCACTCCCAAGATGCAGAGCAGACAGGCCCTCAGGTGACAGCTTCGGACTGCTGTTCACGGGCCCCTCTGGAGGCTGTGGATTATCAGTGGACGGCAAGTGTGTGCCGTCCTCTTTTTGCACAGTACTTGCCTTTGCACTTAGCTACATCCCCAGCATTTCTATTTTTTGGGTACTATTTTGAGATACTAAGTTGCTCTGGTTGGCCTTGAACTTGTGATACTCCCGCCTCAGCCTCCTGAGTACCAGAACAGCAGGCTTGTGATGAGCATTTCCCTCAGGTCAGTTAGCTGTCTGTCACTGTGACAGGCACCTGAGATAGGTCAGCCAAAGTCGGGGGGCGATGGCGTTTCATGGTTCCTGGGGTTGGCTAGGCTGTGGGGAGGGTGGCGGGTGAGGAAGAAAGCTTCTCATGCCAAGGAGCCTGGACTGGGTCCTGGGGCCCACCGTCCCTCCACGGGCACGCCACAGTGACCTAACTCCCTTCCACTAGCCTTACCCACCAAGGGCTGTGTAGTGAACGGGGGAAGGGACTATAACTAGAACCTTTGCAGTAAGTTCTAGTCTCCTATGAGTCCCATAGCACAAAGTAAAATAATTAATAATTAGGCAGAAATGAGACTTAGAGGAGAAGCTGAGCTTGGGCCCGATCCATGCTACTCTGGGCAGCAAGGGTGGCAGAACTGGGCTTGTCACACCTTGTGTGCAGTACCTCCAGCGCCAGCAGTGTGACAGTCACTCAGAAGGCAGCAGGTTCGGTTCGTCAGAACAATAACGAATCGCGTAGATGAAGGTCCCTGTGCAGCCTGCGCTGGGGGATCTCAGCACGCGGGACCACGGGGGTCTCTGTTGTTCCCAGAGGCGAAGCAGATAAAGAGTCAGGTCCTCAGGTCCACATGTGTCACAGCCGGTCTTCAGGCGGGAAAGCTCGGCGCAGTCCCAGTCCCAGCTGTCCAGTTAATTCTCCCAAGTAGGACTGCTCCCGACAGAGTTGCACCACTGCCCGCACCATCAGCCGGGCCTCAGCCTTCGACCAGGAGGCTTCCAAAGACATTTCAGCCAAACGCTCACTGACCTCAAGGAAGCCTGGAAGATAACACCGTTTACATTATCATCTGGGAGCCTCTGAACCCATAAGACCAGGTAAAGGCGCTGACAAGTCCTGAGAGAAGCGAGTGTGGTACTGGCTGAGTCATGCCCAGAGCCACAGAGCCAAGCCATGCCATCTGCTCCGTGCCTGAGTGTGCGGGGCAGTGGAGACACTTGATGGACACTGACCCAGAATGACCCGCCGGGCTGCAGGGACCCAGCAGGTGTCGGGGTGGCTGGAGGTGGTTGCCTGAGGGGCCTGGACAACTTTAGACCTGCACAGGCCACTGGGTACAGAGAAAAGGGGCTGTGTCCCAAGCAGTGAGCAGAGGCCATCTCCACACCACCAGGTCAGGGCCAGGGGATTTGATCGTGCTGAGTCCTGGTTTCCTCGTCTGTACATTGGGAATAGTACTGTGAATTGGATAGGAAGCAGCCATGTACATAGTCCGGTGTGTGTGAATCTCAGCCCTGAAGCTCGCTGTATAAGAGAGACGATAAGCTCTCAACTCTCAGATCAAGTTTGGAAATTAGTGCACTTTTTACATGCAACACATTTTACCAAAAACTCTGAATTACTGAATTCTCTTGCAAAGCATAGCAGTGCAAATGTGATGCGGATTAGCTCAAATCACCAAGGGGATGGACACAATCCTCCCCTCAGTGACAGCTGGCACCATGCCGCTGTCCAGCTGGCACTATGCTGCTGTCCAGCTGACTGACCACACCCCCAGATGCCAGGCATGGGTCAGCCTGTGTGTGTCTACTCAGTTTGCCCTCTGCACTCCGGGCCGAGCACCCCTGGGGTGGCTGGGCTGTCGTGTTTAGGATTTCACGCAGTCCAGCCTCTACCTGAAGCAGCCTGCCGCACCCCAAGGAGACAGCCAGACTCAGCCCAGCCTGAAAAGCCTTGCCACTCCCACCAGCCTCCTGCCCTGCAGGTCCAGGCACTGTGGGCTCAGAGTCAGAGTGAATCCCCAGGTCAGGACAGACCCCAGCAGGGCAGGCTTGCGGGAAGTGTGCAGAGCCGGGCTGAGCTGGGTCCCACGCCCGAGCACCGTTCCTTCCCTTCCTCCTCAACTACAAACTCACAACAGAAATGCTCAATTTGCAAACCCCGGAGCTCAGAACACACCCGTCCTCAGGCAGACGTGGAGCACGTGCTGGGCAGCGTGGCACAGAGCTCTGCCTCCACTGCTGCGAGAAGAAACGCATCTTCTCAGCCTGCGTGAAGACAGCACCGTCAGCCTGTGTGAAGACGGCCCTGCCTCCGACCGCTCCTCTCCCGGTTCGCTGTGTTGCCCTCCGAAGGTCCTTTCCCACCTCAGAGGCTGCACCACCCAGGACTCCTCAATGGGAAACTCCTTCCTGGTCTTTCAAATGCAAAGTTTCTGCTCTCACCACTGGAGTCTGAGACCAGCTAGAGAGTGTCTCAGAGCCAGCGCCCTGATGTTCCCACTGCTGTCTTCTCTTCTGACTGCGTGAGCTCGAGGGGGCTGGTTCAGGTGATCTGCACGGTGCAAGTCACAAATGAGCACAGTTCTGAGGAGAGGAGAGAGCTGATGTTTGTCAGGTTCCCTGCAGGGCTGGCTTGCTGGTGATGGGCGGCTGGTGGTTCAGGCCACAGAGAAAAGGCCGGCGCATGTACAGAGGGGGTACAGGACAAGGCGGGATCCCAGCACGGAACCCCAAGTTCTGGCCGCAGCAGGCCAGGCAGTGAGACAGACTGTGGGCAGGAGCTGCAGCAGCAGGAGCCGTGCTCGGGAGACGAGAGACTGGAGGGAGTGGCTGTGCAGGCAGGAAGGGAGACAAACCGCGGGGACGGGAAGGGACGGTGCCCGAGTGAGGGGGCTCGGCCACCGTGAGCAGGGCAGCGCAAGGGAGGCAGGAGCCTCCAGTTCATTGTGCCGGCGCAGCACGTGGACATTGTGCAAGTGCGGCAGGGAGCGACTCGCTGGGAATTTCTGTGCTGTAACACGAGGGAAGCCATGACTTTCCTCACTGCCATAGACCAGAGAATAAGAGAAAACAATGCCGAAGGGCTTCAGGAGGAAAATAGCAGCTTAGACGTGTGCGTGCCATTGGCTTCCAAGCATTTTCGTCCGACATCCGACGTGCGGTTCTGGGTGTGGAAGCTCCCCAGGCCCTGTGGATGCGCTTCTGGGCGGCCCTCAACACAGCGTGGTGCGCCGGAGTCAGAGGCTTCCAGACCGAAGGCCCAGCCACACCCTGGGCGAGGCGTTCCAGGCTGGAGGGCTTGGTGTCCCTGATGCACAAAGCCAGCAGGAATACTCTTCAGACTGTATTTAAATAGTTTCACAACAAAAGAACGGTGAGGGAAGCACTGAATAAAGAGTCTCTCCCTCAGGTACAAAGCCTTCGCCTCGTCTCCACTTCTGCTCTGTGGGCAGACAGCTTGGCACACTGCAGGCTGTGCATAGGAGGTTGGACGTCTCACAGCAAGGTGAGGCAGGCCCTGCATGGCTGCCAGGGCCCGCTGAGGAGTCGGGGTGTGGTGTGGGAAGGGGCCGCCCCGTTGTACCCCCTTGGAGTAGTGAAAGCGTCAGGAATCAATGGGGACTTTCCTGAGGCTTCTGCTTGAAGGCCCAGATAAAAGGCGCGTGTTCCCAGAAGCCACCAAGTATCCCTCTCCTCCTCGGCAGAGACAGTGCTTGTTTTCGAGGTCCCCCCCCCAACACTGACAGTGCCCCAGTCCCCCCAAGAGCTGAGATTACCACCGGGCATCACTGCCCCAAACATGCTGCGTCCCTGCACTGTGCCAGGCGTAGTTTAGGCTATTGCCCCTGAGACCAATTTGGTGCCAGCTCTGAACCGAATTTCGGTGATGTGAAAGTTGAAATGCCCAGAACCCCATGACCTGGCAGGTCCCCTGACAGGCCCGCGTGCCGCACGTCCTCACACGCAGGCGGCGTGGCACACCCGTTGCACGGGGAGCTGGGGTCAAACTCACAGAAACAGAGTAGAGTCAGCAGATGCCAGAGGACCCAGGGCAGACGGCAGACAGGGCTGACGTGCCGTGGGGACGGAGTGCACACATGCGTGAGGCTGTGACTGCGCACACCATGGACCTGGCCTTACGTGGCTGAGAGGGAAGTGTCTGTGCGGTGTGCACCTGCCGCAGCTGAAAGCGTGTTGAAAATGAGCGGAGCAGGAGGACTCGCCATGGGAGGGAAGCCGAGAAATTAAACCCTGAGATGGGAGGGAAACTTAATTTGCACTCTTGTCTTTGGGGTAATGTTTGAAGTTTTTGTGAGTGTGTGTACAGGACGCGTTCTGAAAATGTCTTTCTTTAAATGTCAAGAAATGCTAAATAATTACAACAGCTAAACAGACATTGTAACAATATATAATCAATATATACTGTATGGCTACGTGTAATATATATTTATACTAATATACTATTTTTGTACCTATGCGATATGTATTAGAAAGATATATTTAGCCATCTGTGACCTACTCTGGGAGACTAGAATTCCGCTCTGTTACACTTTAAAAGATTATTAGCTGTGGGGGAAATGGGATTTGGGCCTGCATTTTTCAACTGTTACATAAGCAAATAAAACCACTGAAACTACCATCTTTATTTAAATACGCCTAACGACATGTGAGACTCACCCTCAGCAGCTCCCACATTTCCCCACTCGCACTTCTAAGAAAACACACTCCTGCCTTCCATGGGAAGACGTTGCCGTAAACACAAAACGGCGCTCAGCCGGCAGGGAGACGCCTGGCTCTTGGGTAAAGCTGCTCAGCCCCGTGGCCCTCCATGGAAAGGCGGCCTCTACAGCTGCTCCCGCTGTGTGGCTCGGCATCTCCCTGCATCTCCAGCCCTCACCCTCACCCGCTCTGCAGATATACCGGGGCCAAGGCCAAGGCCCCTTCCCACCCCTGGCTCGGGCTGGGCCTCAAAGAGCCTCGGTCCTGGGGTGCAGAGGCCACAGGCGACAGCGAGGCAGGGCCCACGCAGGCCAGAGTTGGAGCCAGCTCTCGTTTCTCACCGTACATGCACAGACCCCCGATGCGCCCGAGTCCTCGGTCCAGCCTCAGCCCCAGGGTCGCCTGCACACAGCCCATGATGCCTGTCCGTGCTGTGTGGGCCTCAGCGCCACTCACAGAAGCTGCCTTAATGAATGGTGCACCGTGCGTGTCCCCGTGGGGTCTGAGGCAGGACCATTGTGCTGATGTTTGCCCGTGTGGATGGAAGCCGGGGTCCTGCACACGGATGCTAGGCCTCTGTCCAAGCCCACGCACTGCCCTGGAAGCGTGTTTCCCAGGATGCGGCCCCTCGCCTTTCTGGACCTGGGTCACTATCTCAGACCTTTTGAAGGATGAATTACTCTTTCCAGAGTGACTGCACCATCTTCATTCCCACCCAGCCTGTCTGGTCTTGTTCTGTTTTCACCCATAATTGAATCTGTCCAACTCCACGACTTAGCAAGAGATCCAGATCCTTGGCCTCTCCGAGGGTCTGGGCTGCTCCCGGGTTGGCTGGGCCTGCCGCACATGGGCACACGCCCCTGGGCACTGCCCCTCCCTCTGCAGCCCCCGGGCCTCCTCCCACCCCGGTGCCCAGGGCACTGGGTCCTAAGCCGTGGGATTCCTGTGAGGGGCGAGCGGGGCGCCTGGATGGGATGACAGGACTGGGTTGGAAGGCCCCACACTCGAGCCTTCGCACTCGCCACACGCCCTGCCCTAACCCTGACACACAAGTACACAGAAATGTGCTCTGAGAGAGAAGACATGGGAGGGAAGGACGATGGACGAAGGGAGATGGGAGAGAGGGACAGAGTCTGGAGCGAGAGGGAGGGGACAGCCCTCTGCAGCCCCAGCGGCTGGCCTGGCCGCGGCTGTCGTTGCTGCACTGAACGGCAGCCGGCAGACAGGCTGCTCACAGTGGAGCTGGCTTCCTCCGGATGGGCGCTCCCTTCCCTCCCGGAAGTGGCCGGCTGAGGCTGAGAGATGGGCTGTCAGGGCAGCCGCACTGCGGCCACCGCCCCAGGGCCTCTGGGTCCCCTGCAGTGAGGGCTCTTGACTCGCTGACCCTCTCCTTGCGGACTCTTTACCATCGGGCCTGGCTGCCATTTGTCCTTGTAGGGGACTGGGAGGCTGAGCCGTCACGGGCTGGGCTGCTGCCCCGGCTGTGGGACCAAGTCCCTGTCACAGCAAGGCTGGCTGCACACCGGGCACACGGAGTGGGCAGCGGGCCATGGGGAGCCTGATGACCCCCTCCTCCCCTCCCCCTCCTCCCGTCCTCCCCTCCTCCTCGTTCCCTCCTCTTCCTCCCTCCTCCTCTGCTCTCCCCCACTCTGTCCCCTTTTGAGGCCTCTCTGCTTCTCTTTTCTCTTTTTCCTGCTCTTCCCTTTCCCGTCTCATCTCTCCTTTCCCCTGCTGTTTTTCTCTTTTCTTTCCAGCCTTCATCACCCTTTTCTCTCCTTCTCTGTCTTCTGTCTCCTTCCGTCTTCTCCTCTCCTCTCCCCGCTCCCTCTCTGGAGAGATGTGGTCCCCCTAGAACCGGAACCACATCTGCAGGTTCTCACCCAGGTCTCCAAGGGACGCCGCCCCTTCCCTCCCTGGCACCCAGCTGGAGACCCTCCCTGCACGGCACCTCGCCTCAGGGCCAGCGGCCCGCACGCCTCTCACGGGGAGCCGGCCTCCAGGCCCTAGTTCAGATCTGTGTGAGGAGCTGAGCCCTGGCTGGAGGCAGGCCCGCTCCTGCACAGCCGGCATCTCCTGCACGGACGGTGGGGCAACGGGGTCTCACATCCCTGCCCCCCGGATGCCGCCAGCTTCTATTTGAGAGACATGAGACACGGGCCTGGGATGTGGCTCAGTGGGACATGCCTTCCTTGCAAGTGCAAGGTCCTGAGTTCAATCCCCACTACCAGAAAAATAAACCTCCGTGATGGGAGACCTGCATGGCATTCAGTGCAAACCACATACGCTCCCCGTGCCAAGCTGGTGCCTCTGTCCCCACCCTGCACCTTTCTCAGGACCATGTGGCATGTGCTGGCTGGAGCCCCGGGAGCCACGGTCCACGCTGCGACTCTTCTGGGCTAGGAAGATACCGGCTCCTTTCTGTATCCCTAACATGAGGCTTATTCTGAGCTTCCAGTGAGGGAAGCCGGAGTCAGAGGCTGCGGGGCCTGTGGTGTTGGGAGCCCCCATCCCTGGCTGGGGCGTACAGGTCTGTTAGCTGTGCCTCGTGGACACTACCACCTGCTTCTGTCCCTGCAGCTTCGACCTTTGCTCTCGTTCTCCTTCTCCCTCCCCACGTAGACACAGGTATCAGAGTCCCTCGGGGAGCAGGTTCTTTGTGTCTCTGCCCACCTCCAGTTCCCCAAACCCTCACAGGAGGGCCGCTTGTAACGGGGTGGGGTGTAGTGCGAGGAGCGCGGGCCCTAGAGCGCTTACCCCGAGTCCCTCCTGAGCAGGGCTGGGTGGGAGGCGGGAGCGCAGCTGTCACAGTGCTCTGTGGCACTTCGCAGGAGAGGGGCCCTGGGACCAGGGCCGCCTTTCAGCAGGATGATGTTTTCCATCTACAGTGTGAGCACTGCATTAGTGCGTCCCGAAGCCCAGCGAGTCCCCTGTGCAGAGTGTACTCAGAGATGAAATTGCAGCCTTTAAGGTGATTTCTCCAAGGATGTGGTTCATGTGGCATCTCTGCTCTCTGTCTGGGCTGCTCGCAACACACCTAAGCATGGCTCTTTCTAAACCGGAGGTCCCTGCTGGCCTCGGAGACACCGCTGCACTTCGTGCTTTGCATCTGAAGGACGATGCCCAGACCCCGTCGCGGATGCTCCAGGTTCCGGACCTGGCCGCGGCCCCTTCTCTGCTGCACAGGGGACAAAGTGCCCAGTGCAGGGAGGAAAATGGCCCCCAGGGACCGTCGTGCCGAGGGACTGCTGTGACCCTGCGCTTGCTCTTCCGTCCTCTGCGCTTCTCCCTGACACCCCATTCCCTTGTGTCTGCTGACTGCTCACCAAGGAGGTGTCTGCCGGGCTGCCTGGTGCTCAGAGGAGCGGTTCAGAGGTCAGCAAGTACGACACGGCACCCAGGCGGACGACCAACGACGGGTTGCTGCGGAAGCTGCCTTTCCAGGCTCTGGTTCCCAAGGGGCGAATGCCAGGCATGAGAAATGAGGTCATCACCCAGGGAACTAGAGCGTAGCACCAGGGTTGCCTGGTCATATCCCACACCCACCTCGCACTGGCAATGTGGGAATAGTGCCCAAGTGGGTGGTTTGTCAGTTCTTCTGGGTACAAAACCAAATTTGCCTAAACTAAGCTGAGAGAGGTAGATAAAGGGATAGGCAGCAGGTCACGGTGGCATCTGAGGCAGAAGGACAGGCTCGGGGGTGAGCAGGGACCGGGGTAGTCAGAGGACCAGCAGCCGTCTCCAAGGCCAGCCCTGCGGGCAGGCAGTCAGCCAGCGTCCACTGTGGCCAGGGCCACACCTGGCCCTCCCTCCTTTCCTTCTCTGCACCATGCGCTGATGAGACCCAGAAGGGCACGTTCTCTTGGCCCAACCCACTGTCCCCACAGAGACCTGAGAAGCAGGGGACTCCCCACTTGGGCCATAAAGCAGGATGGCCACAGAAACTGACCTCCCATTGCACCCCTGGGTTGTCAAGGAAGGCAGTTTTCCACCAAGGGGCCTCTGGCAATCAGAAACAGGTCTGTAAAGCCACACTAGGGTGTTCTTCACTCTAGCAGCACTTGACTTCCTGTTGAGCAGCATTTGACTTCCTGTTAAGCAGCACTTGACTTCCTGTTGAGCAGCATTTGACTTCCTGTTGAGCTGTACTTGACTTCCTGTTGAACAAGGACAAACAACAGGTCCTTCAAGAAGTTCTGTCAGCAGTCATTTCAGTGACCCTCCCCAGAGCCGAGTTTCCTTCCACCAACTCCCCTCCCATTGGTTCCACAGAATCCAGGAAGCCACTTGGATGCTTTTCTGTGATGGCACCTGTCAGTGTTGCAGAGAAGGAAATGGAAGTATGTTTCAGAACAGCTGGCTAATGAGCACGCAATGGTCCCATCCAGAAAAACAAAGCTGGAGGCAGCAAAACAGGGACCAGACCCAATCTTGCAACTAGTTCCAGTGCAGCCATTGCCTCCAGTTCTGAGTGTCTGCTAAACCCCAGGGCACCACAGCAACCAACACAAAGTTCTCATCTCAGGGGCTGCCTCTTGGGAGGGAAGAGGGGAGGCCGACAGCAAGGACAACATCAGCAACCTCACGAGATCTGCAGCAGGGCTCAGTGAGACCTGACGGTCATGAGCAGGCACGGGCGGGCATCTCCTTGTGTGTTCAGATGTTTGAAGGTGACAGTGACAGGGTGGAGCCGGCTGTACAGACAGGAGCCAGAAGGAGCCGCAGAGGCCGAAGTCGGGGTGAGCGCGCATGTCAGTTAGGCAGGCGAGAGCTCCGGTGTGCCGCGTGACGGGGAGGTGAGGATGGCAGAGGGTGTGCGGGAGACCACTGCGGGGGGCATTCCAGGGAGTCCAGGGGACTATTCAGGACAAAGCAGTTTGTGAGATGGATGCTCACGGAAGACCGGTCCAGCTCCTGGGCAGAGCACAGACCATAGAGACGCGAGTGGGGAGTGAGAACATAGGCGGCCTCTGTGTTCCAGGAGGGGAACACGCCACAGAGAAGGCGGACAGGAGCTAACAGGTCCGTCACTCACAGGCAGCACCGGCAGGACGCACAACAGGGCACGTGTGGGTGGCTCGTGTGGCGAGGAGCTGCCCATCACAAGCCTACTTTGTCAGGCCTGAGGGTGACATGGCCACGTACCCAGTGGGAAGACGGCAGTGCTTGCAGGGAAGTCTGAGTGCTGCATTTTCTGCCCACTCCTTGGCCTTGCGGAACTCCTGGTACGGGCTCTGGCTCCGCGCAGAGCAGAGGCAGCATCCAGCACCTGAACAGCCCTAGAGCAGTGCTGCAGGCCGCCTCTGGCACTGGGATGCCCAGGCAGGGCACAAGACCTGCCAGGAGTTTCCGCCCAGGAGAGATGCTCATCTGGCAGCTGCAGTTTAGTATAAGATTAAGACTCTGCATTTGAACTTGCCCCCTGCAAAGACAGAAAACATCTCTTTCCACTCTGCCTGCTGTGGGGATGCCCTGGGCAGCTTCATGAAAAGAAAATGAGCCCCTGGCCCACCGCAGAGCTGCTGAGTCTCAGAGCAGAGCTCACCACTTATTTGCCCCTGCAGTGGGGGTTGTGGGCTTTAAACAGGGTAAACTCCATGAGAATGACTATGAGACGCACCCTAGACACGACAAGAAGAGACCCAGCGAGACACAGACAGCTCTTCCTCCCTAGTAGACCTGGGCTGCTCAGAAATCATTGCAGGTGAGTGCCCAAGAGGGGCTTGGGGACAACACCAGGGCAACCCCAAGACAGGGCAGACATGTCAGCCTAGAGAGCAGGTGTCCTGGAAGCCTCGGGCAGCTCCGGTCCTCCTGGGGCCACAGCGTTTCTGTTGTGCTCCCCCGTGGCTGGTGCAGACCTGAGTCCCGGAAAACCTGACGGGTGGATGGTGAGTGCCCGGTGGGATTCTGGGTAGAAGAAGCTTCTCAGTGCCCGGTGGGATTCTGGGTAGAAGAAGCTTCTCAGTGCCCGGTGGGATTCTGGGTAGAAGAAGCTTCTCAGTGCCCGGTGGGATTCTGGGTAGAAGAAGCTTCTCAGTGCCCGGTGGGATTCTGGGTAGAAGAAGCTTCTGTTTCCAATGTGAAACTTTCCTTTATCCCCTTCAGGGCTTTTCATCTCGGCAGTTAGTGCAACCGCAGAGACCAGCAACTCATCAATTACAAACATTAACTGTAAATTACGCTTTTGCATAGTTAATTCAGCCTCTCATTATGTATTTAGTAGAGCTTAGCCGGCATAAAACCCAACAGCACACTGGAGCGGAGCCAGCATGTGTCTCCAGTGATACTTGGAGGCTCTGAAGTTTCAGTGGTGGACACGGAGCCCTCCCTGGAAAGTCTCCAGCAGTTTCTGCTTTTGGCTTTGCTCTTGGAATGGGTTCAACCCTCTGGAAAAGCCGATAGCTTCAAAGGATGCTCCTGCCGCCTTCCAGCATGGCAGAGGTTCCGAGTCCCCTCCTGGGGAGGAATAATATTAACCCAACTATGGAAGGGAAGAAAAGTGTGTATATCAGGTGCTCAGCTTCGGGACAAGCGCTCACTCCTGACTCCTTTGACACACACGTGACGAGTGCTTCGTGTGAGCCGCTGCAGTGGTGAGCAGAGGTGGTGGACGGAGACAGTGGCCCCACAGTGGTGGAGCGCACCCTGAGCGAGGAGAGGCCCGTGCTGAGCCACGGCGTGCGAACAGGGCTGATCAGCGTGTGCGATGGACACACTGCGTGAACCCCTCAGAGTGCCCCTCCTTGCTTGTCCCGCTGGCCTCGCCGCTCTTGGCAGCGGCACCGGGGTCCTCTCCCCCGAGTGTCCTTGTAAGGTGCGAGCAGACACAAGCTGACTGCTGCTGCTGAGCCCCATCCAACAGAAAACACCGTGCCGTGTCCTCGTCCACCTCGTTCACCAGATCTGGCACCGTGTGACCTCTGGCTCTTCCCTAACGTCCAAATGAGTATGAACGGAATCTTTTTGAGGTGATTCAAGACACAAAGCAGCCGTGGCGGAGAAGCTAAAGGCTCTTGGAGCAGGGGGCCCCGCGCCACTGCGGGAAGTGGGCAGGAGGTGGGAGTGTGAAGCGAGGGGTCTGAGAGGGCCGTGTGGAAACGCGCCGTTACTGCTGTCTGAAAATGGGAGCCTCCGTTGTGGTCTGCATCACACCCGGGAAGTGTGCACTGCCTCAAGGCTACCTGGCCGTGGCCGAGGCCGCTGGTGGGCGCCGCCCAGGGCATGGGTGTGGCTGGCAGGGGGTGCAGTAGGAGGGGCCAGTGCCTCAGGTGTTTGAGCTGTACAAGGACCAGAGCTGAACAGCCTCGGGGGGAAATAGCGAAGGAGATCAGGGAGCCTTGGCACAGGACGGGGAGCCGGAAGTACTGAGCCCCACGTTCTCTGTTGGGCGTGCTTAACTGGGGTGTTTCCTCTCCACACTCTCCAGTGTGCAGACAACACAGGTCGGGCCTGGCCTGCATCTGTCACGGCTCCTGTGCCCCCTCGTGCCCTCTTCTACCTACAGATGGAAAGCTTGACTCAGTTCCTCCCAGGCCTGCACAGCCAGCAGGACAAGGCCCCCCTAGCAGAGAGCCGCACTGACACGTGGCCCTCACGTCTCCCACCTCTTGTGGCCTCCTCTCAGGGTGGGCGTCATCCAGCACGGATACTCTGGATATTGCGTGTGCACAGTGGCTTCTGTCGTCCCTCAGCCGGCTTTGGAAGCCTTCCCTGCACTCTGGGACTGCAGAGTTTGGGATCTCCGGGGCTCTTCTCTTCCCAGACCCCAAACTGCTTCTGTTCCATCTCCACTGCACCCTGCTGGCAGAGGACAGGGCACCCTCAGGAAGCAAGTGAGGGGACTGTGGTGGCCGAGCACTCTGTCCTGCTGTGTAGTGAGCTGTCCTGAGCTTCCTGGCTCCCGCAGCCACACACCACTCCTCACTGTGCACAGGATGATTCCCTGGAGTTGTGGTGCATGTACCCTCCACCCAGAAACCCTACCCCGGGCCCCTGCGTGCCATGGTGTCTCAGAGCCTCCTTGGGGAGATGGCAGCACCCACATTGCCCCAAACCCACAGAAGTCCCACACCCTCCGCCACAGCATCCTGGGTCAAGGTGAGCCACAGAGCAGCCTGGATTCCAGGGGAGGAGCTAGTGCCAGTTCTTGATGGGGACACAGCCAGGGCAGGGATGCCTGGACCCTGAGCCTGTCCAACAGCCCACCATGAGCCTCTGGATAGTCAGAAGCTGTCTGCCATGGCACTCCAGGGGCCCGGGGGGGGGGGACAGATCGGGGTTGAAGCTCGATGCCAGCATTCATTTCATTCTCAGTAACCAGAATCGCTGTATATATGAAAGGAGATACCACTATAAACACAGAATGCTATAACAGAGTGAGTATTGTACTTCCAAAGACACTTGATACACTAGGACAACAGAAAAATAATAAAAGCAACTTACTCTTTGGCACACTTTGGAGTTATCGTAGGGCCACAAGCTCCTATAGCAAGTCTTCTCAGAGCAAACCGGAAATGGGGTGAAGCCTCTTGGCAGCAGGTTCCCACCTCAAAGAAAGCTGGACATCGCTCTTGCAGAAAGCCTTCCAGCTGTTCCCTGTGCACCACCAACGTGGCGGGGGAAAGGGTGGTGAGGTCACCTGCCCGGGACACCCTCCACTGAGTAGCAAAGCTGCGTTGAGACCTCTGGACATCTGACCTCAGAGCCCTGGCTGCAACACCCACCCAGGTCCATCTGCGCAGACCCCAGGAGCCAAGAGATCAGCTACACTGGCATCACGGAAGGTGGGACTCGCCAGTGTCCCTGCGTCAGTGCTGACCACTGGTGATGAGGAGCTGGGCATTGCTCACCCTCCTGCCAACCTCTGGGTGGCACAGCAGGGGCAGCACTGCCCTTGCTTTGCAGTGTGGGATGCTCAGGTTACTTCGCCACCATCAGCTGTGACACGCTGTCCGGTGAAGCGCTCTCCCTGCTCAGCTGTCTCTCACCTGCTCCTGAGATCGTCAGCCTTGGGGCTAAGGGAAGCTAGAAGTGAGTCACCGATTGCTTAATCCAAGTGTGCTCGGGACAGGGCAGCTCCAGGGACTTCACTCCTCCAGCACCCGCAGGGCACTGAACACTGTCCTGGGTGCTGAGTGCAGAGAGAAATGCCAGGTCCTCCCTCACTCCCTGAGTGCCGGCCGGCGGGGGAGGGAGATGTCTCTGGGCAGAAATCCAGGACGCGGGGCGTGCACCTCAGTGTGGGACGCGGCTTCCCAACAGCGGCTCTCATCTGAGGGTCCAGAATTGCAGCCCCCTCTCTTCCCAGCGATTTTCTGCTTCCTCTTCTCTGCTCCTCCTGGTCATTCTGAGGTGTTTGTTCATTGCTGTCTTGGTCAGTTTTCTGTTGGCTGCTGTTTGCAGCGCAGATGGAGGAAGTTCAGCACCACGGAGAGCTCTGCGCACCCCACGCGTGTGAAAACCGCCTGGTTAGAGGGAACCACCTTGTTCCCTGGGAGCCGCTGAGCCACCCACAGTGGCTGACAGTGCTGGGGCTAAAACCCCTTCCAGCGAGAGCCAGGGAAGCCGATCTTAAAGTTCTCAGCTTTCCAGCTCAGGCCTAGACCCTAAGGTCTTGCCAGACAAAGTCCAAGAGATAAAAGCTTCGTATAGAAGGTCTCAAGCTTTTCGGGGGGAATTTATTTTTCTTTTTGGTAAGAGGTTTCTTGAAGCAAATTTTGAGAATTTCTTTCAAGAATTACTGTGGTAAATCCACATATTGATTTGAGCAAGTTGTGGTTTTCGGGTGCTCCCCAGAGTTCCTTGAGTGTTTAAATCTGCCCTCATTACTCCAGCAGCACCGTGAGGGTGGGGGTGGCACACGATGTGCAGAGGCTCTGGCCTCCTCGAGGCACAAGCTCTGCAAACATCTGGTTTACGCTGGAGGGGCTGCCCAGCTCCCTCCCTTGCTCAGCCCTTGTCTGCCAGCCATGCCTGTGCCAGGACGCTGTGCCTGACAGACAGGCTTGGGGTAAGTGTGGGTGCACAGATCTGAAAGCACCCTGTTCCCGGTAGATAGCAGGCAGCACGTCCTCATGCCAACCCTACGGCTGTCAGGGTCACGCTGGGAAGTTTAGTGCAGTCCTCCTGAATGCAAGAATGGCTAACTGTGTGGATTCCTGGCAACAGACCCTTTCCTCAGGGCTTCTGATGTGTTCATTCGTTTAACCCTCACATCAACTCTGAATTAGGAAGGGTCAGTCATGCCCATTTTTCAAATAGGAAAAATGAGGCAGAGCGGCCCCCACAGATCCAGCCAGTAGTTCAAGCAGCCAGGACTTGAGCTCAGGAAGTCTGTCAGTTATTTTTCTTGTTACTGTGACATGACACCCAACACCTACAAGTTAAAAGAGGGAAGGTTTATTTTGGTTCACAGTTGATAGGGGTTTTGGTCCATACTTGGCTTTCTCTGAGGCAGGGCAGCCTGGCAGAGGGGCATCAAAGCAAAAAGACAGTCCCTGGCAGGGTAGGCAGGAAGCAGTGAGCAGCAGCAGTAGCTGCAGCTTCCTTTTCTTGCTATCCACGCTACAACCACGCTTTTTGGTGGTGACACCCACACTCAGGGCGGGGCTTCCCATTATCCACATCCACAACTATTTTAAACCCTTCGGCGAAGCACTTTAGTACCACACACCTGGATCCCAGCATCACACACCAAGATCCAGCCATCTCCCAGAGGCCTGCTTTGGGACAGCTAGACCCAGCCAGGAAGTCTGTGGAAAGCTCACAGCTCAGACCCTAACACTGCACAGTGTCAGTATGATTTTCTAAATCCTCCCCTCCGCTCCATCTTCCGCTCCCTCCTGCATCCACGCCCCTTCCAGCCTTTCCTCCACTTTCCCGCCTCTTCCGTGAAGCGCCTCCTGGGGCCTGGTCTTGAGGCTCTCCAAGCAGAGCTGATCTTACTGCAGCAGGACGTGGGTGCAGGGCCGTGTCGGGCGGCCCCAGCCCCAGCCCCACCCGAGTGCCGGGTAGTTCTAGCTCAGCCGCCACCCCTTAGATCACAGCTCTCCATGCAGAGCCCTTGAGGACCGGGACAGGGGAGGAGCCTCAAACAGGCAGGAGGAGCCTCATTCTGTGACCCCAGCCAGAGGTGGCAGATGCCATAACACTCAAGACACTGAGTCACAGCATCCTCAAGTTCAAGAGCTCCCTATCTAAAGCCCCAGGATGCTCCCGGGTCTGGGAGGCCCAGATCCTCTACAGCAGTTCCTCTGCCCAGCATGTCTGATAGCTGTTTCCGGGACATAGCGGGGACACCCTTTGAGGACCCCACAGGACCGCCGGGCCGAGAGCCGGACCACAAGCGCGCTTTCCCCTATGACCTGGTGGAAGCAGACAAGGCAGCATGGTCCTGGAGGAGGGGAAGGAGCCACGTGAATTCGTGGAAGTGAGCACATCTGGGGCGTCCACGTCATCGTTGTCCTGGTCTCTGTCAGTGCGGCCCTGCTGAGACTTCATCTCATGTGTTCCTGGGTCTCTGTGGACACAGGGTAGCTTCTTCCTCTCCCAACTCCCTGAACTCTGACAGTGTCCTGGAAGCCGGGCCGCTGGGGACCAGAGTTCTCCCCAGTTCTTTGAACCTGAGGTTTCCTCCAAATGCAAGATTTTTCCACTCGAGACGCAAGAGGGCGCTAATCAGCTCACAAGTGGTTTCTAGGGGTGGAGCTGCAGCCTGCTGGTGAGAGGGACCGTCAGAGCCCCCTAACTGGAGGTGAAGGTCTCGCATGTGTCATGGGTCCCTGGCTGTGGGATAGGACGGTGCCTCAGCCACCACCCTGCGGGGTGGCACTTGGACATGGAGTGACGCACACATGGACTGTGGTCCGTGCCCAAGGCACCCACTGTGACCATTGCGTGAGCATCATGTGGCATTTTTACTCTCAGGGTGGCCTTGGGAAGGCCCTCCTGGACCCCCAGTTGTCTACTGCACTATCTTTCAAGTCTGGAGCAAAGCTCTGCCTGCCTCCCCCAAGCCCCGGCCCAGGGGAACGTGATGCCCCTCTGTGGGCCACAGCAGCAGCACGAGGAGGCGGTGCTCAGCTCTTCTCCTCCCCAGGCCATGGGAGGGTGGCTGCCAGACTAGGATGGCAGGATGGCAGGATGGCAGGATGACGGTGCCGCGCTGACACTGATGGGGCTCGAGAAGAGAACACAGGTGCCCTGGGGGATCCCGGGCCATCTCTTCAACTCTATGCACAGAAGAACACCCCTGGGGTACCCGAGAGTGCATCTGTGACAGCTGGGCTCCGCCACCTGCAGGACCCACGAGGGCATGCATTTGCTGAGGAGTTGATCGAGGAACCCAGCAGGGAGCCAGGCTGGATGCCAGGGTCTGAGCCCAGCATTCCCACTGAGAGAATGGGGTGAAGCCCCAGAAACAAGGGGCCGTCTGGCCCCACAGGCCAGGCTGTCCCGATGCAGAGCTGAGCAGGCCCAGGTCGGTGTGGGCTTTGGGGCCTGAACTGGAACCAGCCTCTCAGTCCAGACTTCTCTGGACCCCAGGCCCCACCTCTCACCTCCTGAGATCAGAAATTCCCTCTTGGGATCTGCAGCCCATGACTGGACAGTACAGGCTTACCTCAGTTTCCTCTTCCAGGAGAAGCTGAGGTGCTCAGGGCTGCACCTCGACCTCAGGGAACTGCGGGAAGAAACCGGGGCCCCCAGGTGAGGCTGATTCCTGTCCAGCCCCCGAGCAGGCCTAGGGTGGGAGGTGGGGAAGGAGCACCCAGCGGCTGAGGAAGCCCTGAGATTGCAGGGTGCCTCCATGGCTAACGCCTGCCCAGCAGAGGGCAGGGCTGCACCCCATCTTCACACTGGTGCCGGCGCAGGGGAGGCTGCTTTCGAGCTCACCTGGTTTGCTGTGGAGAACCTGCTTCCTTTCCCTGGTTACAGCCTCCCAGGAGACGCCAGCCCAAGATGGCGCTGGCCACGCACTCATGCTTCTGGTGGCCTTTGCAGGGCACAGTTACACCCCAGGCACCTGAGGCTCCCCGGACCTGGCCCACCTCACAAACCTAGCCTCAGGCCCACAGCACCCCCTGTCTGGTTTCCGGACTCCACAGAGTCTCCTGCCAGCCGTGCCAGCCTGGCCTGCCTCCTTCTCTGCCAGCAAATGCCAGTGGTTTTGCCCAGACAGGCTGGACAGCAGCTCAGGACTTGCAGGCGACACGCTGCCTGTGCGGTTCCTCCTCTCTGGGCGACAGAAGCAGCCACAGAAAAATACAGACAAGCCGACAGGGCTGCGCTCTGATAAAATACAACTTCCGGAAAGAGGCAGCTGTTGGGCAGCCCTGCTCCCGTCCCGAAGAAACGCCCAGGCCTCTCGGTGTGAGGCGAGCCCCGCAGCCGTCTGGGGCGGTGTGCGATGGCTTCCGGTCGGCTGTGCCCCTCACTGGCTGGGAGGCTGTGAAAAGCCGCTTTCCTCCTAGGCCTGCAGTCTTCATCCCAAACCTAGGAGGTCCAGATCGTCCCTGGTCCCTGAAGCCCCGGGAGTGAGCCTGCTGAGCCGTCTGGCCATGGGCCGTGTGGGCTTGGACTGGAGTCTCTGGTGCAGGCGCCAGGTCCCACTCACTAAGGTCTGAGCTGAAAGGCTTTCACGACAGGACAGAGGCCACGCAGCACCTCTGGGCAGCTGCTGGGCTGGTCATGGGGACCTCCTGCCAGGCAGATGGCACCAGCGCCAGCATGGGTGAGAAAAGCACCCAGCCTCTCAGAGGTGCTGGGGAACCCACACACCAGTCACCTAGCACAAGGGCCAGGATGCCAGGAGCACCCACAGCTGCTGCAAAGAACCAGGGAGTCCCCATGCCCTCTGCAGTGACTGCCTCATGCCCCTACCACCCCCGCATCTGTGACCAGCCTGCACCTAGCTACATGGGAGGCTGGGAACAGGGTGCGTGTGCCTCAGCCCCCAGGAGAAGAGACCGGCCCGAGTCACGTACAGCATCTGCTGACACCTATGCAATGAATGAGGGGTCCTCCCGTTCAGAGCTAAGCCAGGTGTGTGCTGTATCCAGCAAGCTGAGTGAACCTGCTCTCAGAAGGGCCAGGCTGCTGGGGCATGGTCTGTAAGCCCAGCACTCCCGGTGGCTCAGGCAGGAGCACTGCAAGTTCAAGCTCAACCCAGGCAACTTAGCAATGTCTCAAAACTTTAAAAAAGCAAAAAACTTTCTGAAGATGTAGCTCAGTGAGAAGGCTTCAGGTTCAATCCTCAGTACTAGAAGGGGAGAGAGGAGAAGGACAGCCAAGGGACGCCGATATGGACCCGTCCGAGGGCGTCGGATGCTCACCCCGCTGGCACTCAGTGCTAAGACCTGCTCAGAGCCCTCGCTTGTGGGTTCTGCCATCCCAGCTGGCTGCTCCCCAACTGCAGGTGGGACGTGTCGCAGGTGCCCCAAGAGGCAGCTGCCCCGTGGGGCTGCTGCTGCGTCGACTGCGAGGGAGGGGTGATGGGGAGAAGGGTCTTTTGGATGAGCCAGCTTAAACCCATTTCTTCTGGCACCTTGCAGAAGCAGCAGTTTGCTCAGCGAGGTGGTACAGATGAACTTCGAGATCGCCAGCTTCAGCAGCCTGTCGGGGACCCAGCCCATCACGTGGCAGGTGGAGTACCCGAGGAAAGGGACCGCCAGCGTCGCCGTGTCCGAGATCTTCATCAGCCAGAAGGACCTGGTGGGCATTGTGCCCCTCGCTATGGTAAGACGCATCGGCTCGCCGCACCTTGCGTCCTCCCTCTGCCTCGGGGCGAGGTCCCGGGGTGCAGCTCAGTGGCGCCACACGCCTGCCTTTCTCCAGGACGTTTGCTGCGACCGTTTGTCATAACTGTGTTTTCCGCGTCCACATCTGCCGTCCCTGCTGACCACACCCGTCGTGGGGAGCGGGCACACGCACAGAGCACGCTCCGCCCCTTCTAGTCCCTCTGTCTCCGCCCCGTGTGCAGAGGCGTCCCGCCCGCTGCCCTTAGCTGTCTTCTCCTTTTGCTTCCGGACTTTGTGCACGAGGGCTGCAGCTCGTGACCGGTGGTCCCCCCCCCACTCCCTCCTGCTCTCATCTCAGCTGCGCTGCTCCTCCGGACACACCATGACCTCCGCCGTGTCCCCATGCCAAAGTCACCGCTATGACTGGCTTCTTTCTTTTTTAACAAGAAGACCGGGGCTACCCGGGCAGCAGTCAGAGGAGCTCAGCTATGCTGTCCCAGCAGAGACCCCCGCTTCTGAGGGACCAGGCAAAAAGCCTCTGTGCCACTTCCATGAAGGGTGCCATGCCGTGCCACCCCTGGGGTCCCTTCCAGCTCCTCCTGCCCCTTCCGTGCCCGAGAGCAGCAGTTCCTCACCCCTTTTCCCAGGACGACAGGGATGAGCCCTAACATGTGCTCGCGTTGCCCTTCGTGACCTGCCTTGGTCACTGCTCCACAGTGGACTCTGCTCAGCAGAGTTGCGCTAGGGATTCTGGGAAACGCTCAAGGTTCTCCAGGTGGCAAACCCAGCTCCACTTAAACTTAGAAACTGGAGCTGTGTTGCTCGGACGCCTGTGGGCTGTCGAGGAAGCAGCCCGACACCCATGCTAGGCTCTGCAAGCTCAGCGTCTTCAGAGCACCACGGACTCCTCCCTCCCCATCCCCCGCACAGTTCCCGACTGGCACGACGTGGGCCACATGCTCAACCTGAGCCCGGAGGCCAGTGATCCTGGCGCTCAGGATCGGCTTTTGAGTGATCTTGTCACACAAAAGCCGAAGCGCCTCAGGCACCGTGAGGCCCATGTCCAGCGCGCAGCCCCCTGGAGGCACCGTATTGCTATGTGCTTCCTGAGTCTCCGTCTATCTCTACAGTGAGGGTAGATGACTACTGGTGTCGCGCTCAAAAGCTCCCGGCTCGCTGCTCCATGCTGCTCCACGTGGGTCCAGAGCGGCTTCCTCCCAAACGTCGCCCAGGTGTCTCTGTGGCCCCATGTGGAGCGGGGTTCTGAGCGCTGCTGTGACAGCGCTGTGTCCTCTGCGGGGGCTTGTGCAGCATCAAAGCCCTGGCCCTGCAACAGAAACTTAGCCTCAGCGACACAAAGCAGGAGCTGTGCCCACTAGCGGACGACAGATGGCGTGGGGAACTTCTGCTCGTGGTCTGGAGTTTTCGGGGGTTTGGGGCTGGCAGATCCGTCTTCAGGCTGGCAGATTGTGGAGTTCTGTTTGGTGTAAGGGAGGAAAAGTCACCTCACGCAGCTTTTCTTAGACGGTTTTGTTGCTCGCTTTGCAGTATGTAGTTTACAGTGCTGTGTGGACTGCGTGGGGACATAACGGTCTAAATTCCTTTCCTATCCTCCTCCCTCCGTCTCTCCCTCCCCCTCCCACACGGGAAGACTTCCCTCCCTACTTCTTGTCCTCTGTCTTTATTACGTTCTTTATTTATACTCTGGTTTTCCTTCTGCATTGTTGTTGGGAGTGTAAACTTGCACAGCCACTATGGAAATCAGCACGGAGAGTCCTCAAAAACCTGAAACCAGGGCCGGGGAGTTAGCTCAGTGGTTCCAGCGCCTGTCTTGCAAGCGCAAGGGCCCGGGTTCGATTCCCCGGTAACCACATAACAATGCTGGGTGTGGAGACCCACACCCAGCAGCAACCAGTACTACATACCACAGTGCCGGGCGTGGTGGCTCACGCCTGTAATCCCAGCACTCGGGAGGCAGAGGCAGGAGGATTGTGATGTGAGTTTGAGGCTGAGCTGAGGGCCAGCCTGAACCACAAAGCGAGACCCTGTCTCAAAAAACCTTAAAAAAAAAAAAAAAAAAAAAACCTGAAACCAGAAATTCCACGCCTGATGCTCCCCTCTGAGGCTCCTCCCGACAGAGTCAAAGTCACTGTGTCACATGACCAAGCGCCCCGGATCCGCAGCGCCCAGCTCAGGTTGCTGTCTGGAAGCAGCCTGAGAATGAGCGTTCATGCATCTGTAACCAGCGAAAGGTAAATTCTCACTGGGACAGCGACAAATACAACTGCAGCTTAATCAGAAGGTGAGAAAAATGTTTAAATGGAGCCAAAAGGAAACCTGGACACTGGGCCGGCAGCCAGGGAGTCGGCGGGTGAAGCCCTGGGGAATTCAGGCACTTGCAGGCTGGGCCTTCCCACAGGGAGCCCGCCAGAGCTGCACACCGCCGCCTCCCTCCTGTCCAGGGAGCCATCCCAGCTGCAGTCCCTCCCCACCTGCGCTCCCGGCCCCACAGCCAGGGACAGTGACAAGCGCGGAAGGTCAGGACAGGGACACAGGGCGGGACTTCGGGCTGTGAATGCTGCTCCTCCTCACCGTGCTCGCAGGGAGAGTCCCAGGCTCCTCTGCTCCCCCACCCCGCCCGCCCATGCTGGACCAGGGCTGGAGCAGCACCTGGGGGACAGTGTCCACCGGCTCCCGGCTGGGCTTGGGGGCTTGCTGGCGCCCTCCTGTGGCAGCCTCCCCTGGGGTTGCTGCCCCCTCACCAGTGGCACAGCGGGCACAGTGTGCAGGGATCATGGGGTCAGTGCTCAGCCTGCAGGTGACAGACAGGGACTCTGACTTTGGAAATAGGAAGCTACCTCGAGGTCCTCTGTGTTGGAGAAGCTGAAGCTACCACGTGCCCTCTGTGAAGGAGCTGGCTCCACAGCTGTCATCCCAGCACCCTGGGAGGCTGAGGCAGGAGGATCTCAAGTTCAAGCCCAGCCTGGGCACCGTAATGACTCAGAAAGTCTGTCTCTCGATAGGAAGTAAAAAGGGCTGAGGGCGTAGCAGCCCACAGCAGAGCATCCTGGGCTCGGGCTCCAGGACGGCGGACAGACAAACCGAGGAACAGTGGCATTTTCTGGCTTTTGAGAACACTGGACCCTGACCTCACGCTCCTTTGGTGACTCAAGACAGAACGGAGCGGCTGTCCAAGCGCCTGGGGACGTTGGGCTTGCAGCAGTGGACGTGTTTCTCTGGCCAAAAAATAATGGTGCAGATGGAATAACCCTGTCCTTGTCCTAGCCAGACGTTTGGTTTGGAGTTAAATTGAAAAATGTTGCTTCTCTCCAACTAACTGGCCCAGGATTTTGCCTGAACAGCAAATCCGTGACGCAAATGAATCTGCTTTCACTCGGCGGCTCCACCGTGACCCTGCTGATGAATCGACAGTCACTGAGACTGCGCCGACTGCAGGACTGACCTCGCCCTGGCCCAGGACAGGAGGGAGCGTGGCCAGCCATCCCACGCTCACGCGTGATGCTCCTCACCAAAGACCCCAAGCCCAGGCACGGACACTGGGCTGGAAGGGGGAGAAGCTGGCCAGGGCCAGCTGAAGGACTCGAGTAAAGCCAGACATAGCATGGGCATGGAGGTAGCTAAGGCTCGGTGGCACCCCGGTCCCTGCAAAGGGGAGGGACATTTCCAACAACTCTCGGGTGACGCTGTGGCATCCCCGGAATTGAGGAGCGAGGCTGGGCCTCACTCAGCAGCCTGTACTTCTCCGTCCAGAAGAGACGGCTCTGCAGACGCAGGTGCCCTTCCTCTGGCACCCCATGCAGACAGTTTGCAGAGCCTGCCGTGCCAACGCGGCCTCCTCCCGCCGAACCTTGCACAGTGCAAGCCTGCGCACCTGCCCGGGGAAACCCTACAAGCAAGCCAAGCCTGCTGCCCTTACTGACGAGGAAATATATGCCATCTATGTGTTCTTGTAACATTTTAGTTTTTGACACTAAACCACGGGCTCCAATTTCTGCTTTGCCGGCGCCACACCGAGGAGTGAGTCTTGTAAACGGGCTTGAGATTCTCCTAGAGGTCCCGAAGTGGCGGATGTGTGGGCGGCTCCTGCCAGCCAGCTGTTGCCAGGAGCCGTGCGTCTGTGTCAGGGTGCTGGGGCTGCTGTTCACGTCCCCACGAGAGTGATCAACTGACTGAGCTTCTCAGAGCAAGGATTCAAAGTGCTCCCTGTCATCAGACCTAAAATTCTCTCCCAAGTGTGACCACGGGGCCTGGGGATTTAGCTCAGTGGTTCCGACGTCAGCCTGGCAAGCGCGAGGTCCTGAGTTTGATCCCGGGTACCACACACCACAATGCTGGGCATGGTGGCTCATACCTGTAATCCTAGCACTCGGGAGGCAGAGATAGGAGGATTGCTGTGAGTTCAAGGTTTGGCTGGGCTACGTAGTGAGCTCAGGGTCCGCCTGAACTACTCAGCGAGACCCTGCCTCAGGAAAAGAAAATGTGATTGTGGTGGGCTCACCTGATGTGCAGACCCTAAGCGCAGGGAGCTGCTGGGTCACCCTCAGAGAGAGAGAGTCGGATAGGCCTGTAGGAAAGTCTTGAAAGTGACACTGAAAGAGAATGGTTAATGTGTCTCATTTCCGAGAACCTTCAAACAAATGTGCGGGAGAACTCGTCTCAGGCTTTGCTCCAGAAATTAGTGCAAGAGCAGCCTGTGACAGGACATTTCTTTTACTCCATCTGTATTTGTGTCGCTTCTTTTAAAAGGTCAGTAGCAGTGTCTCCCTGTGTTTTATTGAAAAGCGTTCATTTGCCTTCTCAGAGCAGCTCGGGCCGGGCTCCCCCGAGCCCTTGCAGCTGCCAGCTCACATGAGCCCCCGACTCGCTAGCTCCCCAAGAGCCACCGACACTCTGACCCGTGGAACCTCGGGGAAGCCCGGGCTCCTGGCTCTGCCTCCTCTGGCGGGAGCTTCCTCCTGCCCTCAAGCTGTGGCAAGGGCGCCACACGCCACACGTGCCAGACGGGACCGAGATCCCCGTGTCTGTGGCACCCTCTTGCTCTGTCTGCCCCCCCTCTCTTAGCATCTGTCGGGGCACCCCGTCCGCCAGGAGAGCAGTGGGCGTGTGGGCGCGCTCAGTGGTGGGCAGCCTCGGAGTGTACAGTCCTCGGCTCACACGCAGCAGGGTCTTTCGCAGTAGCGGGACAGACAGCGCCTCCCTCACGCTGCGGGAGGAACCGCCAGCTGCTGCTTCCCCGGCCTCCGTTCCTCTGATCCACCCGTGACTGCCGTGGGGCTGCCGCCGGTGCCCCCAAGTCGGCCCTGCGGACGGTGGCAGTAAGCGAGGCCCTTTCCCTCTGGGCTGCACGTCCTAGAGGGTCCCCCCAAATCGTGGAGAACAGGCAGAAACCGCAGTAGAGCTGTGACTCCAGAAGGTAGCCCGCCCACGGCCACTCCGGTCAGAGGTCAGTGCCTGGACCTGGGCCCCAACACCTTGTCATTCATGTCTGTGTTTGCCAGGAGAGGAACAGGTTCATACTTAAGGAGTAGGGGGAAAGAACCCTAATTTTATAAGGAAACTTAGGTGGGTGGGATGTTAAATGCTTCTAATCATATGTATTTGCTAATTAATTTAATTGGTTAGCAATTCAAATCCATGTTATCTCATTTACTGAATTGAGCCTTTCTCTTTTTCTTTCCTTTTTTTTTAAAAATAAGTTTTTGACAGCTGGGCCTGATAGTGCATATCTATAATCCCAGTCCTCAGGAGGCATAGGCAGGAGAATCACTTTGAGTTTAAGGACAGCTCATGCTATATCGTGAGTTCAAAGCCAGCCTGAACTACATCGTGAAACTTGGTCTCAAAAAGCAAAAGTAAAACTTTTGTTTTGTTTTGCTCTATTTTGGTTGATGACAAGACAAAGAAAAAACCTTCTTGCCAACCTTTGTTTTCAGTGTCTCTTACTATAAAGAGTAAAAGCAATATTGGGGTAACAATTCAAGAAATTTGAGTCCTCCCCCCCAAAAGCAGCATAAATACTCCCCAAAAAATGAATTAAGCCAAGTCTTCCCAGGTAATTGATTTAGGTCTGGAGTGTTAGGAAAATTAAGTGCCCCGGTCACCCATCACCCACAGCCACAGGGCAGAGACTGTGCGTGGAGTTCCAGCCTCAGTGTCCCACACTGGACCAGGGCATGGGCAGAGACCAGACAAGACTGCAGGGCGTGGGCTGAGAGCTGGCGGGGGCTTCTGATTGTGGGGGCACACACTGCGAGCTTGCTGCTCCCTGCTTGGTCAAGTGAATCCCTGTCCGCAAGCCCATGGCAGGCAGCAGTGCAGCACCCCAGTGTGATCATGCACCACCGCGAAGACCCGCTCAGCAGGCTTCACGGGCTCACACTGCATGGTGCGTGCGCTCTGCGTGGAGAGGCGTAGAGCAGTCAAGGAAATCGAGGCCTTCAGGCAGGCACTGTGCGCAACTCTCCCACGCAAACCTGTGGCGTGTTTTACCACTTTTAGTCTCTTTTGCCCTGTCACCATGTGTTGTCAACCTCGGCCACAAGGGGGCAGTGTCATCCATTAGTATTTCCAGGGCCGCCGCTGGCATTTCTACGTGTGAGAGGACTACACAGCAGCCAGGAGCCTTGGGTTAGGTTTGGGCGGGAGACCTTAAAAGGAGCTGCGAGCCTTCTCTGCTAACCTGTGTAGCGGGACTGACTGAGTAGCCTCAGCATCAGACTTCTGGTCCTGGGGGGCCTGTGGCCCTGCTGTGGGACCCAGGTTGTGCCCCAGCCACCCTCCACAGGGTCCCACAGGTGCTGGGCTTCCCAGTGTGTGCGCAGCCCAGTCTCCATGGGAAGATGACTCCGTGACCCT
>PVIR01005126.1:50975-74686 GCA_004026965.1 Petromus typicus | reverse complement strand
TCATTTTCACAGAGGAACTCCTCACCATTATAGGCCTCAGGAGGCTTATGAAACTCAGACAAATCCTTGATGATTCTGTCTTGTCACCTCCAGTTGACTCTGCTCCCCCGGCACTTCCCCCCCAACCCCCCTACCCCCGTTGTCATTACTTTGAAAGTTCTCAAGAAGGTCCAAGAAATGAACAAGAGCAGACAGGCAGGCTGTTGGTACTCTATATAAGCAGCATTTCTTATGGAATGCTTGTTTTAGAATTCTGACCCTCCTGTGTTGCCATACATGTCCAGATAAAGCCCCACTTTCTCTGGTGATGTGCTCCAGACTTTGACACCCATTGCTTTCTGAACAAATACTTCTTTCTTTTATTGAAAGGGGACCAAAAGTCTATCAGAATTGGTGTTAAGTAATTGGCCCCCTATGTAACCAGGTGTATGCATTCTGGGAAGTAGTTTTGAAATTCTGAAATTTCAGCCTCCGCTTCCTTTTTTCTTCTTTCTCTATTAGGGACTTACCATCTTTCAAAAGGTTCTCCTTTCGTGTGTCTATTTGCTAATTGGAATATGATCAGTCTCATAGTTAGGGCTTCTGGAGAACTGACCTGGGAGAATCGAAAGAAATTGCTGGGAACAGGACTTGAAACTAATCGGTAATTGAATCTTAGGGGCCTGTTGGCTTGTTGGGTTGAAGGACATTTTTCTCTGCCTATTGTAAATAGATTTTCTGTTGGATGTGGGTCTGAATTCCTCAAATTTCTTTGTGTTTAACTCTTGCTGCTCTCTACTGGGTGTTGCTGTTAACTGTTGTGTCTGTGATGATGATTTGTATCCGTAGCTTTTGGGTTATTTCTTGTCTGTGAAAATACTGATCCCAAGGTTTATTTGGGATGTGATTCTTCTGATTTGGTCTGTTTCTAACTGTTTTTCCTAAAGGCACTGAGGAGAAAAAACTTTTCCCTTTGGTATTTGGTTGCTACAGCTCTTGTATCACAGACGGTGGCCAAAGAGGGACTGTGAGCTTACCAGCATAGGGTCTTTTTAAATGCTCAATTTTGCAACCCCTCTGTCTGATAAAAGTCCTACCATGATATGGCCATTCCAATGGACTCACTGCTAGGATACCTCTTAGCTAACTGGAGCAGCTTAAAGAAAAATCTTTAAAGAAAGGGAGGTAATTTTCTTTTGTAATATAGTCTGGCTTCAGTATAAATTGTAGGAGCAAGCATATTAGTTATAAAAGGGTCTCTGAATTATACACTATTCTCTAGCTATATTAATTCTAAAAGGGGAGGAAACTGGTGAAAAAGTGCCTATATAACTCTCATGAAGTTATATAGACTAGAGAACTTGTGTCAGGTGTGTGTGGCTCTGGTTTTGAAATCCCCTAAGCCCACGGGTGGATGTATGCCCTTCCCCTGTTCCTAGCCCAGATCCTACAGCACCTGATGCTTCTCTGTCTTCTCAGGGACCTGACAGCTCCCCGTCCGAGGCCTCCTTCTCACCCAAGGCAGAGGCCTCTTTGCCTCTACCTCATCCTTCATTGCTTGTCCCCCCAATCCCATCCCCAACTGGAGTAAGATCAGGACACTAACACCCTACTCAAGAGATTCTGTTCCCATTATAGGAGGTGTCAAGCAGGGGTGATGAAATTATCAAAGGACATGTTCCTTTGTCAGTGACAGACATAACTCAGTGTAAAGAAAGATTTGATAGTGTTTCAGAGAATCTTGAGAGGTATAAGGAAGAGTTTGTTATTCTGGGCCTGTTATTGGGTGGAGTGCGGACCAGCCATGTTTTCCAGGTTCTTCATTGTCCCATTTGATGAATTGGTTCGGACAGTTGGTGGGTGTGAGAGGTTACTGTTTATTTTAGGGCAGAAATAAGAAAAAAAAAAAGGAAAATCATAACAGGAGTTCTCAAAAGAGAAGTTCTCAGACGTAAAAGAGATGCTGCATCCTGCAAGCAGAACAAACTCCTGCGAGAACAAGGGGGCAGCGATGCAAAGTCGCTTACTGCTGTCTTGTCATGTCCTGTTTGAGAGTTGATCCAGGTGGTCCCACTCGATTGCGTGCTAGGAGATTGGCATGAGGTGCTAGGCTCAGCTTATTCTCACATCAGAAGATTGATATGAGGTGCCGGGTTCAGCATGTTCGCATGTCAGGGGATTGGCACAGTGCAGAGCTTGGCTTGATCTCATGTCAGGTTCAGGAGTAGCTGCTCTGTGCCTGTGCTTAACAAGTCTTCTCAATTGGCCACTTGTGCCTGATCGCTCCAACCACATTGCCATGCCCTCACCTTCTACTTCAAGCCTATCTCTTGTCCTTAAATGGTGGGATATGATTGCAGTGTTAACTCATTGCTGTCTCCCGATGAGTAGTCTGTTAGTAAGTAACTGATAGGCTGTCAGCTAATTCACTAGAGCGTAATATTTAGAAGCCCAGGGTGGACATAGTGCCCTCTACAGCGCACCCCCAAATCCTAAAAACGCTGTTCATTGGGCAAGGGTGGAGCATCTCATGACTTCTGTCTCAGAAGGGATGAAGAGATGTGTGGGTAAGCCTATCAGTCATGGTGGGATCAAAAAGGTAATGTGGGAGAGGGAGGATAATTCTGTGGGTTTTTTTTTTTAAATCACTTATCAGAAGCCTTTCAAAATTATACTAGAACCAATCCAGAGTCGGTAGATGGAGCACCCTAAAACCATCCATTTCACAGTGCAAGCTGTGGGGATCACTTTTGAGTCTTTCTTGGGCTTGTTGCTGATGTTGGATTCAAGTGCTTTCCTTGCCATGGGGAATCCCCTGGTGAAAATACTCTTCCACCCCCCACCCCCACCCTGACAAGTGGTGTAGTCCACAAGGTGAGGCGAATGTCCCCTGGGCACCTGTGGAAACAGCTCCTGGAGGTGAGGGGAACCCTAAGGGCTTGCTGACTTACTTACCCTGGCCTCTCTTTGGTTACTGTAGCCATCTTTTTGGTGGCATGGAAGGCCCCCAAGACAGGAAAGCCTACCTGATACCCAAGGGCATGCTGGAGGCTTTAATAGTACTGGACACACAAATCCCTTGCCCCTATCATGAGTCAGTGTGTGTGTGTGGGGGTGGCTTGGCTGTTCATGTGGGGTGAGAGGCGAAGACTTCCTCCAGGGAATGGGCCAATGGCTTCAAACAGAGAAGAATCTGGAACAATGACTGAACTACGTGGAAGGCATGTTGTAGAAGGCATTGCCTCCTTCTGAAACAAGTCCCTGTCACTGGGACAGCCATACCCCAGACCTACAACAGTATACCAATTGTAGGTGTACATGGGCTCACTGAGCTTTTGGTGGACATTTATACCACACTTAGCTATGCTGCTGTGCCCTTTATACCAGATGATCCTGGAGGTAGTGACATCTAACTGGACATCTGCAGCATAAGCTGAAGAATCAGATTCGAAAAGGGCAATTGCTCAAGTTCAAGCCTTCTGAGGCATTGATCTTACTCTGCCTTTTACCCTAACTGTTAGTGGATGATGTTGGGTTTGGCTGGGGCCTGTCGCAAAACCAAGGGAAGCAGAAGCATCCTATTTGGTTTTTGGTCACAGTGTGGAAAGGAAGCAAGAAGTGGCATTTTCTGATTGAGAGACAGCAGCAGTGTACACTGCTTGGCACACCTGTGAAGGAGTCAAAGGGCAGCAGATTGTGGAATTGCAGACTGGATACATGATAGAGGCTGGGTCTTCAATGGCATCTTTTCCCAAGAGTGGAGTAACCTAGGCCCCCACCCTGACATGACAGGGGATGTATTTGCAGCAGAGGCCTCTCCTTCTTGGCTAGCCAATTAGTGATAGCTGAATAAGTGACAGTTTTGAGACCCCTGACATACATGGCATAGGAGACCATGCAGGATGATGAACTGCAGGTCATGACACCTACCTCTGATGTGGAAGGGAAAGAGAAACCTCTGGGAAAGACCTGGTATACCATGGCTCTGGCCACGGCACAACCCTGCAATGGATGACAGTGGCTGTCCAGCTCAGTATATAGAAGCCCTCTGGTTTGAAACAGGAATAGACAGGTCAAGTCAATTGGCAGAGTGGTGGGCAGTGTGACTACTTGTGATGCATGAGGATGGACCCATGCACATTTGCATGGGCAGTTGGGCCATATACCAAGGGATGACGTTCTGGTTGCCAGTTGGGTGACCCTGGAGTGACAGATATCACCCTAATGGAGGGTGATGGGCAATTAAATCATTTCTCGAAAGAGCAGCTGGTCCACCTGCATAGCCAACACACAGAACAAGGTCCTAAGGTAATGAAAGGAACCTTAATTCTCCCCTTGTTGGAACCTGTGAAGCTGGGAGGTAAGATGATTCCAGCCATAATCCTGTCACAGGAGGAGCATCAGGCCTGAGTCTTTCTGGAAGGACTAAACCCTAAATGGTTTCCTCTTTCTGTCCTGTCCTTTCAACCAAGATGAGTTACACTAATAGCATTATCTCTTGGGCTCACATGTTTGTCTGTGTGTACCAATGGTCACATTATTGGGTATGCACTGAACTCCAGACTGATGCAGCCGAGGGCTTCCCATTGGAGGATCATGCCAGCATCCTTGCTCAATTGGTCTGACTAGAAGTGCAAAAATAGACTGGCTTTGCCTGGGATCAACAATACCAGGCTGTTGGGGCACTGATGCAAAAGAGAATGGTCATCCCACAAGGAATGGAACCTGTGGGTGGATGATGGAAAATCAAGTCATGTTGCTGAGTGCAATAGTGTTAGTGCTATTATGTCATTCTCTTTATTGTTGTGGTGGTCACTGTGTACAAGCATCAGCTATACGGACCACTCATATGAAGCAACATTCTCCTTATCATCAAGGGAATGGGATGTAAGGAATCATTTCTGATTGATTCATAGTCCAGGGCTCTGAGGACCCCTAAGGACATAACCCCACTGTCTAGCACATGCTCCATATGGAATACACTTATATAAGCAGGACTTAGCATAGATTATTGCACATGCATTGCAGTTATGCAAGGAAAGGACATAATGATGTAAAGCTGTGTAGTGGCCTATATAATGGCGAATGAATAGAGATGTTTGCTCTTGGTCTAGCTGCTGATGTTGGCTCTGCATGCTTTCTTTACCATGGGAGCTTCATCCATGAAACTGCCTCTTTAGCCCCCTGAACCTGACCCAGGCTGCCACATATTTAGGAGACAGTTGCAAAAGCTTGAGCTAGGACTTCAGATTGCACTGCTGGCATTCAAAGGGGACTCCTTCAAGGTCTGTAAGAACAAGAATCAAGCAGAAGGGACTCAGCATAATTCCAGGCTAATTCCAGTCCCCTGCTGTCTCTCAGGAGCTATCCTTCAGTTACTCTTTCCTACTCTTAACCTCTGCTGTTCCTTGGAATTTAATTTTAGATTTCAGGAAACACTAAATCAGCGTATCTCACATCCAGCTGTTTGGAATTATATTTTAACATCTATCACTGTGACACCCCTTGAGGTTATGTTACGTTGTACATCCAGTCTCCCTGTTCCTAGGAGGGGGTACTCAAGCAGAGACTACTGTCCTTTTATATGATTGTATCAGAATTATTGAACAAACCCATTCAAGTCATTGGTTGTTGGTATCTACAAAAGCAGCCACTGATATATTATATAAAAGCAGGTCTGGATTGCTTTCTTCTCCTAGATAAAATTACTAATAGCTAAATATTTTAATTAACCCATTTAATTCTATATACAGGGAGATTGGATTGTGTTTTGATGGGAAAGCTATATGAAGACATGAAGTTTTTAACTTTATTGGAAGAAGAGTGATTTTTGTCTAGATTCAGAGTTTTGTAGAGACCCTTTCAGGATATAGATTTAGAGGAGGAAATGAAAGAGCTGTGAAGAATGATATAGATATGAATGGAGAATATTTTTGGGTTAAAAATGATTTTGTGGGCTAGGGATATAGCTCAGTGGTGTGCCTGCTTGGCAAGCACAAGGTCTGGAGTTAAATCCCTGGTATTGCTAAAAAAAAAAAAAAAAAAGATTTGTATGGTCAAAATTTGCCCTCAAAACCACAAAGTTAAAGTAAGTTGCAGAAGTTTTGCAAGAGATCAAGCTTATAAAAAGAAATTTGTATGTATGGTGAAGTTGGCTATAATTTCTATCTAAAGGAGAGCCCAAGAACTACAGCAAATAGAGTTATTTGCATGATACATGAACAGCCTTTGAAGTAGAGATCCCTCCCTAGTACCCTGACCAGGAGACTAGAGAGGCTCAGACTAAGGGTATCTCAACATCCACTTGGGGTATTTCCATAGCCCTGTCAGATGTGCTACCATTTCTGTCCTAAATTTCACATTTTGAAAAAATGAGAGGTCATCTCCCCTTGAAATCACTGTTACAGCTTGTGTCTAGATGTCCTCCCAAAGCCTCATGGGCTCATAGGTGGGGCTTTTGGGAGGTTAGTGGATCATGGCTGTGATACTGGATTCATCTACTCATTGTTTTAGCATAGTTCTGGGTGTGGCTGAATGTATTTACTGCAAGTATAAGCCCCACCCTGAGTGTGAGTCACACCAACAAGTAGGTTTGTAGCCAGGATGGAATATAAATGCAAAGGAAGGCTAGCTTTTTAACTGCCTCCTGTCTACCCTGCCATGGACTGTTTTTCTTGTCTCATGCTGCTGGTGTCTTTGGAGAAGTTGGACCCATGTGAATTACTAGAGCAGTCAATGAGAGACTTTTATTTCTCTAGTAGGTAGGGCCAGCTGTCCTAGATTACTTGTGAAACAGTCTCAGAATATAGACTGTTGCCTTGCATTTCCTCTTAAGATTAAGGAGGATAAAACCTCTCGGGAGAAATTAGAAAAGAGGCAAGGACAAGCCCTTCCTTTTTTCCTTTGATAGCTGGAATGGGACATGATCCAGATGACAGTTTTCATGCTCTTCTCTTTTACCTCCCCAGGGATGGCATGTGGTGACTAGACTTGGATTCTTCCTGCACCCCTGGTGTTAAATTCATATGTTTCCCTCCAGGCTTCTTTGTGAGGAGCCAAAGCTTGCATCACAGCCAGGATACCCCTCACCCCACCTTCCTTCCCGGGTCTCTCTGACAAGGAGGGAGTCGCCAGAATCCACTGTTGATGTCTCCCAAATCCCTAAATACCAAAGTTCATAATCGACAGTGCCAGCCCTCTTAAAGACACCTCAACAACAACAACAGTCTTGATTTTCATCCCACATTTTCATGGAGACCCAGGGGCTGTCAGTCAAGCCGTTGCTTCTTCTAAAGTCCCACTGAACTATTGCCCTCATAGCTAGGGCTGTGCAAGGTGTCCCAGTCACTCCAGGAGATACCTGCTTTCCTTGCAGCAGGCTTGAAACATCAATCCCAGATGCCTTGACCCTGTGGCCACTCCTGATGACTGTCCGGTCACCTCCAGATGGCTCTTCTTCTGTCATTGCTATCATTATGTTGAAAGTTCTCAAGCAGAGCTGGGGAATGCACAAAATTGCATTCATGGGCAGCTGCTGCACTTAGCTGAGGAGGGTTCTTGAGACTGTACTGACACCTCTTCTTGCCCTGTGCTGTAACAGGTCCAAATAAGCCTCCCTTAGGTGTTGCTCTACTTGTGATTCTTATTGAGTAGTGTGAGCAGGGCCAGTGCCATTTAAAAGAGCTGGTAACAATAAGTGCTACTGGCTCTGAAGAGTTCAGAGACAGGCAATGGAGACTAGCGACACCTGACAAAATCAGTGGAAACCGGCACCCCAAGTCAGCAGCAGCAGGCCACAGAGACCAGTAACGTTGGCCCGTGGTGAATGTTGACTGGTGTAGGATCCAAAACAGGCAGCAGAGGCTGCTGGAAAAGCTCCAGAAAGCTGCTAAAGGGGCTACGAAACTTGGTTGTTGAGGAACCTAGGAGCTGGCGGCATCTGAAACGCTGAGGGCTGGAGAGCTATTGGCGCCCTCGAAGCTCAGAGCTGCTAATAGAGCTGCACTTCATTGCATTTCCAGCTGAGCTGAGCAAAAGAAGAATTAGCTGACTGGTGACAACAGTAACTAATATATAGCTCTTGCTAAGTGCCAGACCTCCTTCTACGTGCTTTATATATATTAAGCCATTTAATTTTCACAATAACCAAATAGTCTGAGTCTATGACAAGGGTGGGGAGGCTTGTTTTTGTAACTCACTCAAAAATCTATGTTCTCAGTCTACTGAGCCAAGTTGTATGGTCCTAGTGTAGTTCAGGGTTGTCCATTACAAATAATAATTGTGGGAAGGGCCAGAAGTTATCTTCATAGGTGTTCTCAGCAGCTCCTGTGGCTAGGCTGCAAGGAATTCCTTAGCCAGCTTGGAGTTTGTTTGATATGCCAGAAGATGATAGCACCTCCTGGTGGGTAGGCAGGGCTCAATACTGGACCTGGTCAGCCATAATCCTGTCACACTGAGCTAAAGGTTGGCAGTGGGAGGGATAGCACGAGGTTAGCAGGATCAGTGAGGGCTTCTTTCAGACTCATACTGGGTGCTGGGACAGAGGAAGCTGTTAACTTGCTCCTGTCTTTATTTTCACAGTTAGTATTTCCTTCATTGTAGATTTTTTGCATAGATTTTGATTAACATGTTGCACTAAAAATTTATCTGCCTTGATTACTGAGGGTTTTTTTTCCTTGTCAGCTTGAATTTTTGCATCAAGGCAACAGCTTCACTCACCTCTGCCATATTCACAGTTCTTTTTTGGGAAGAATTGATCAAAAAAGGTCCTCAGCTTTTTGAAATTTGCTTTAACTGGTGATAGATGCATGTTAAATCTAGATCAGGTGTTTTTTTTTTTTCTTTGTGGGTGACTTTGCTGTTAAACTGTCTTTTAATTAATCTTGATCACTAATATTGATGAATAAAAATAGCTCTTGGTAGATGTTGATGCCCCTCCTTTGCTCCGTATATAGAAGAATCCATTGAATTCTAACAGTAACCAAATAAACTGAGACTATGATAGGGCTTATTCTTGTAACCCGGTCAGAAATCTATGGTCTGAATCTCCTGAGCAGAATTCTATAAGCATGGTTAAGATCCTATGCCATGTGGTTCCTAGTTATTTTAATACAGCACCACTGCCTGAGCCTTGATCCAAAAAACTGTAACCTTAGCCAAAATTTGAAAGTTTCATTTGATATCCTGAGACCCCTCCAACAAGCTCACTCATAAAGACTGAAGGTGGATTTCTCTCAAACCATTAGGGCCAGCCAGAGCCAGGGCCTCAGGCTCTGCTGGCTTCTTGCAGGTCAGATCTGGGGTCAGCAAACTACTCGCCTGGACTCTGTCCTGGTGGGGGCAGCAGTCACATACGCAGCCACAGATCTCTGGACCAAGGAAGGAACAAAGACCCTCAAGACACAAACAGCAAATTAGGCAAAAAAGAGTCGAGGAGCAGGCACACTCCCCAGACCCAAATTAACAGCACACCTAACTCCGGCTTTCCCCAGCTAGAGACCCCTAGTAAAAGTTGATCTAGGCTTTGTTTTCATCCCTGTGGATCTGTTCATGGAGAGGAACCCGCACTCAATCTAGAGGTGGCCACAGGCTCTGAAGAGGCAATGACAGAGCCAGTTCAAGGCCTGCGTGACCTTTGAGGGACCCACGATTTCTCAGACTGGCTGCTCATCTCGTCTGTTACCCAAGAGGAAAACAAAGGAGCGAACATTCTGGCACCAACACATCTCTAGAATCCGAAGGACAAACCAAGCTGCTCAGTAAAAAGGGCTCGGTAGCGCTGTAGGGTGGGGTGCTGGTTCTTGGGGGGCATGGCAGAGCCTGTGCGTTTAGCCCCCTCCATGAGTTGCTCCTCTGTCATCTTCCTTATACCTTGGGGAAAACTGAGGCCTCAGAGTGTCAAACTTGGATGTCCCACTCTCAGTCGACGAGGAGGACAGCGGACCTACCGGATCAGAGACCCTGCCCTGTGGAGCCCTTGGCAGTTCTGTACTTCCGAACAGGATACCTGGCCACGCGTGTGTGTCAGGACTGCGCACACTAGGGAAAGCCCAGCCGGGCCCAGTCCAGAAAGGACCAGGACCGAACCGGAAACCAGTGAGACAGCCAGGGCCAGGCTGGTCTCCAGTGCCGGCAAGCCTGGGAGCTAGCAAGCCTGCAGGGCTGTGGGCCTGAGCCGGGTGAGAAAGCAGCGACTCCCAGAGAGGCCTGTCACCTTCCCCTGGATGGTCAGTAGGAATTTCTCCCTCAGGGCACTCAGTGCTCATCCCCCATTCCTGAGTGTTGGGTGTCCTGGCTCTTTTGAGCTCCTGAGGCCTGGGTATTCCCATGGGTTTACCTGAGGCAAAATTTACCTGATTTTTTATGTCTCTAACGGGATCACCAGTCTACCCTGAATAGCCGGGCCGAGCGGAAGATGGGATGGCCCAGAGCAGGAAGTGTGAGACTCCCGGGGAAGTCCGGGGAGCGGTCGTGAACAGTGAGCTCCTCTCTGGAGGGAGTCTGAGGAGTACAGAGGGAAAGCACGCAAACAGCTTCCTGGCGAAGGGAGAAGAGAACAGGACTTGGTAACTAAAGAACTGGACCTGAGTGCTCTGAGATGTTTCAGTTTTCTCAGCATTTAAATGAGAACAGGAAGCTGATGTCTTTGTGTGGATGTGGGAGCGCCATCATGCCTTCCCCTGGTTCCAGTACGACCGAAAGCAGATGCCCTGACATCCAGTGTGGAGAAACTGAGCTACAGTAACAGCTGGACTCCCCCGGCTCCGATTCAGATCTCCCCAACCTGGGCCGTGTGACCTTGGCGGTTCTCTTCCCCTGCCAGAGCATCACTTTTGTTTTGTAAAATGTTGTGAGCGCAGTGTGTAAAGTGCCCGGATGATCTAACAGAACACATCAGAATATAAGGCCTGTGAGGTTGGATTTCTGATGCCTGTTATTGCGATGCTGAGAACCCTTACAGGCTGGCTGGCTTGGCCGCTCTGTGGCCTTTGCACGGCTCACTGCCGCCCTCTGCAGGACTCTCGGTGTTCTGTAAGCTTGTTTCCGTATTCCCAGCTGACCTCATCTACTAGGCTGGCTGTAAACAGCCTGATTTGCAGAGCAGGAAACTTGGCTTTGAGGTTGGCAGGACAGAGCCGAGCAGGGACATTAGCAGTGCGAAAGTAAATAGTGTTCTCACCCTCGGTCACCTCTCTTTTAAGATGAGGGTAATCAATCCTCCCCAATCATCCCCAACCTGGGCTGAGGATGGAACCCTGCATTAGAGAGCTTGCTTAGCACATGTCAGGCTTTTGCTATGACAAGAGCACTGGCCTTGCAAAGGAGACTTCAGATTGTGGGTGTGTTTGAGCAACAACCGGATTAGAATGCGAGGCTGGTGTGGGCAGTTGGTGAGACCAGAGGTAAGACAGGGCCTCCCAGACTTGTAAGAAGTTCAGGTTCCACACGAAATGCGAGTAAAACCCAATTAAGGATTCTAAGCCTGTGCTGTCCAGAAGAACTTGCCACCACATCAGAATGTTCAGGAATCTGCTTGAACAATCCGGTAGCCATTAGCGTCACCATGTGGTTTGCAGAACTGCTGTGAGGACAAGAGGGAATGGCTTTCTTTTTGGTAGGAGGGTTTGAACCCAAGGCTTCCACACTGAGCTATACCCTCAGCCTTTTAAATTTGATTATATTTTAGTAGTTTCATGTAGGCTCTCACTACATCACTAAGTTGCTCAAACTTGTAACCTTCATGTCTCAGCCTCCCAGAGAGTTGGAATTACAGCCACATGCTACCACTTCTGGCCTCAGCTTTCTTTAATCACCATTAGCATGGTATATTTTTTCTACCTTTTTACTTTTAGTTTGTTTTTATCTTTATATTTAAAGTGAGTTTTTATAGTTAGCATGTAGTTGGATTTAGCAATACAAAATAATCGGATAATTTCTCCTTTTTAATTAGTGTGCTTAGACTATTATACTTAATATGATTTGTATAAATATATGTTCATGATATTTATTTTCTATCTGAACCTTATGTTCATTTTTTTCCTTGTTTTGCTTTATTGGTATATGTGGCTCATACTTTCATTTTATCTTATTATTTATCTTTAGCTTATTACCTGTAGTTCTGTTATTTTCAATAGTTGCTTTAAGGTTTACAGTATACGTATTTATTTTAGTCCAATTTACCTTCAACTGATGTTTTCTTTACACATTAGTAGAACTTTACAAAGGTATCTTTCCATTTCTCTCCTCCTAGTCTTTGTAATATTGTTGCCACATATTGTCCTTGAATTTTGTTATGATTAAAGTTTAGTTTAAAAATGTTTTTTCAGGGCCAGGGATTTGGCTCAGTGGTTCCGGTGCCTGTCTTGCAAGTGCAAGGGCCCGGGTTTGATCCCCGGTAACCACATACCATACTGGGCGTGGAGACTCACACCCAGCAGCAATCAGTACCACATACCACAGTGTTGGGTATGGTGGCTCACGCCTGTAATCCCAGCACTCGGGAGGCAGAGGCAGGAGGATTGCTGTGATGTGAGTTTGAGGCTGAGCTCAGGGCCAGCCTGAACTACAAAAGCGAGACCCTGTCTCAAAAAAAAAAAATGTTTTTTCCTTTAAACAATTTACTGTTCTTTAAAGATATTTATATAATAAAGAATAAGTCTTTCTATTTACCCACACAGATATCTTATTCCTCTCTATATGGGTCCAGATTTGCCTCTGAGGTAGTTTTCTTACTGTTTGAATGCCTTCTGTGATGAGTTTTTGTAGTGAAAGTCTGGTGGTGCACTTTTTGGTGTTATTGTGTAGCTGAAAAATCTTTCCTTAGCCTTCTTTTCTGATAGTTTTGCTAGGTGAAGAATTCTGGGAAGAACTTTTTTTTTAGGTTTTTTGAGACAGGGGCTCGCTTTTGTAGTTCGGGCTGGCCCTGAGCTCAGCCTCCAACTCACATCACAGCAATCCTCCTGCCTCTGCCTCCCGAGTGCTGAGATTACAGGTGTGAGCCACCACACCCAGCACTGTGGTATGTGGTACTGGTTGCTGCTGGGGTGAGTCTGCATGCCCAGTATTGTTATGTGGTTACCAGAGATCGAACCCAGGCCCTTGCGCTTGCAAGACAGGCGCCGGAACCACTGAGCTAAATCCCCGGCCCAGGAAGAACTTTTTTTTTTTTAGGTACAGGGTGCCAAATTCACATCCTTGTACTTGTGTGGCAGTGACAGTGCCACTGAGCTAAATCCCCTGCCCTCAGAGGAACTTTTTAAAAAAGTCTGATACTTAAAATATGTTGCTCTATTGTGTGGCTAGATTTGTACAAGAAACCTGTGGCATCTTATCTTTCCTTGTATGTAGATAATTTTTTTTCTTCTGGTTACATGTCAATTTTTGTTTTAAATATTATGGCATTTTTAATGACTTTTTTATTACATTTTTTAATGATGGATTTGCCTTCATACAGTTTGTGTGTGTGTGTGTGTGTGTGTGTTTCTATGATTATAATATCTTGAACTTCTGGTCTCTGTGGTGTACAGTATGCATCAAATTAAAGTTTTGTGCCAGGCAAATTTCAAGGAACTGTCAATCCCTTCTCTCTTTCCCCCAGCGGCTCCATGTGTGTGTATATTTTACTACTTGAAGGTAGTAAATCTCATAGGAATCACCAGTGTCCTGTGCGTTCATTTTTTCCCCAGTCTTTTAACTTTCTCTTGATTTTGAATAGCTTTAGACTACTAGATCGGGAGGCATTGTTCACATATGGATTAAACGTGCTGTCAGGAGGTGGGGTCTGGTTGGAAGAGGCTGCTCACCGGAGGCGTGACCTGGAGGGTGCGTCTCCTGTCCTGCCTCCTGTCTTCTCTTTGTCTTCGTGGCTGCTGGGACGGGAGCAGCTCTCCTCTGCCAAACTTTCCCACCCACCTTCCTGCCGTGGACCAGCTGGCTATGGAACGAAGCCTCTCCACACTGTGAGCCCAGGCAAATTTCTGTTCCTTGGAACTGTGGACATTCAGTATTTGTCCTATAGAGATGAGTAAAATGACTAGGACGCTGTGACTTCAAGTTCGCTGATGTTTTCTTCTGCCACTTATAATCTGTCATCAATCTTTTATATATACGTGTGTATATATGTCTATTTAGTGTGTATATATGTACATATATATGTGTCACTTATAATATGTCATCAGTCTCTTCTATGTGTGTATGTGTATTTATATGTGTGTGTGTGTGTGTGTGTGTGTGTGTGTGCAGCATTGCCATTCTGATTTTTATTTTTAAAAAGACCTTCAGAAGAGCTATGCCTGCTTGGAAAGTGCCAGGTCCTGAGTTCAATCCTCGGTACCAGGAAAAAAAAAAAAAAAGGTCTTCTGTGTATTTACTAACCATGCCTGAAATTCCTTCTAGTTTCTTGTACACATGAAATCAGGAATCAGGATGGCATTGCAACAACTGCTTCAATGTCCTTATTATTCACTTTTAAAGTCTGTGTCAATTCTGATTCAGTTTCAATTGGTTGCTATTACTCTTACTATGGATCATATTTTTCCACTTTTTTGCATGCCTGGTAATTTGTGCTTAAATGCCAGACACTGAATTTTATCTTGCTGGGAGCTAGGTATTTATGTTTTCCTATAGATTGATTATTCTTGAATTTTTTTCTGATGTATGGTTCAGTTATTTGGGAGCAGTTTCATCTATTCTAGGTTGATAAGATTTCTTTATTTTCATCTGAGACAATGTGGAGAATTAAGTCTAGTGTTCATTTTCTCCACTACTCCCACGAACTCTTCCGAGCACTCTAACCAATGCCCCCCGAATCCGGAGGCTTGTGTGTTTGGTGCTGAGAGTAGGCGTCATTCTCAGGCCTGAACTTTCCTCTAAGGGTTGTTCTGTTTCATCTTGAGTGTCTTTTTCCTAGACTTCAGGCAGTTTCTTCATGTGCACGTGTGACGGCTGCGCAGAAAACCTGAATCAGGTTTGCAGTTCCGCTCCTCCACCAGCTTCCTGGGATCCTCAGCAGCAGCTCTATTTCTTTCTTTCTTTCTTTTTTTTTTTAAAGTTTTTTTGAGACAGGGTCTCACTTTGTAGTTCAGGCTGGCCCTGAGCTCAGCCTCCAACTCACATCACAGCAATCCTCCTGCCTCTGCCTCCCGAGTGCTGGGATTACAGGCGTGAGCCACCACGCCCGGCACTGTGGTATGTGGTGCTGATTGCTGCTGGGTGTGAGTCTCCACGCCCAGTATTGTATGTGGTTACCGGGGATCGAACCCGGGTTCTTGTGCTTACAAGACAGGTGCTGGAACCACTGAGCTAACTCCCTGGCCCGCAGCTCTATTTCTTCAACCCAGTGGGGCCTCTGCATTCTGCTCCCTAAGCCCCAGCCTTGAAACTTCCTGTGCAGTACCTGGCGCACTTGTTGGGCTCCTTTATTTCTCTTCTTCTCCTGTATTTCATTGTCTGATGTTCAGTGTCTTAAAAGATATTTTCATATCTTTGCGTTTTAAAAATTGTTCCGGGCAGAAGAGTTAATCTGGCTAGAATCTCTAGTTGCCTTTTTTTTTTTTTTTAATATCTTTATTGAGGTAATGATCCAATTAATTTCAGGTTCGCTAGTAGGAGTAACCTTTGAAGTGAGTGAGGTTTGCTCTGACATCCAGAAGGCTCTTCTTAGCCAGCTCTTTTCCAAGTTCTTTCTGAAAAACCAGTGTATGTCATTCATGAAGCAACCAGCCTTCTCCTAATTGCTTTTTGCTACAAGTTCAATGGATTCAAGGGTGCCTTAGGTTGGAACTTCTTCATATTCTATTGCAATAAAGTCCATTGATTTAGGATAGACTTTGGAGCTTTCTGTTTTATCTTTTTCTTTTCTTCCTGGGAAAGAGTTTCTCAGCTTTGGCCCTGAAAATGGGGCAGTGACACTGGCAGGTTTTCCAATTGATAGCCCTGCCTTAGGGGGTGGATGCTGTGTGTGTGTGTGTGTGTGTGTGTGTGTGTGTGTGTGTGTGTGTGTGTGTGATATTCTCAGTTCGCTTCTCATAGTGTAGGACCTTTTCACATGGGACTCTCAGGATGCTGTACCTAAGGCAGAGTCTGTACCCCACAAGTGGGGACTGAGTGGACAAAGAAAGCTCTAATCTACTGACATAGTCATCTAGAATTTGGCCTCTGCACCAGGTAGCTGGGATAAGAAGAAAAATACTGGTGGACTGTTCCTCTTGGGAAGATGCCATAGCCCTTGCTCAGCAGAGTGAAGAGAGTGTCCGGTATCCACCCGGGGTGGCACTTGTGTCACATTGGGCTGAACCAACTGGAGAAGAAGGGAGCAGATTGTAGTTCCAATAAGTCAAAGACTCTATCTTCTTTTAAAATGAAAATAATTAAAAAAGAAAAGAAAAGAAACTAGCTGAATGTGGTGGTGCACACTTGTAATCTCAGCACTTGGGAGGCTGATGTAAGAGGACTGTCACAAGTTTGAGTTTGTAGCCTGGGGCTACATGATGAGTTCCAGGCTATCCTGCATGAGATAGCAAGACCCAGTCTCAAAACCAAAACAAAATTTAAAAAATATATTTTTCTAGTCATCCTAGCAAAATAGAATACAACCCTTATTACCTTGAATTTTAATTTCCTCGGCTCTTTAGGGGTGACTAACATTCACAGCCAAGCTGATCTGCAGAAAACAAAGACCACAGCTCCCTTCCTGCAGGCACACCCCCTAGTGGTACATTTTGTGTAGAACACTCTGAGTCTGGATTATATTCGGTGGCTTCTTCCGCCAGTGATGGGGCGGGGGGTTATGGCAACTTGATGCCATTTCATTGTTGATTTTGGACCCAGTGGGTACATGAATGTTCTTTGAAAAGAACAAGACTTGGAGTTGTTGGCTTAGGGTTCAGAATGTTTAACCTAATGTACCGTCACAGCCTGCTGCGGGCTCGCATTTCCTGAGCAGTGGCTCAGGTTTGGGGTGAGCATATCTAGGGTATGTGCTTCCCTAGTGCACAATTTGGTGTTCCTTCCAGGCCACCGTTCAAAATTAGCATCGTGATTTTGGACTCATGCGCAGACCACAGCAAATTCTATGTGCATCTTAATATACTTCTCCAGGCAGCATTGAAAAGATGAAGAAAAGTCTGGTTTTGGTCTCATGGTTTTACAACTAGATCTTTAAAGTTCATAAATCATGCATGTCATGTCCCTTCTCTTTGAGGTTACTAGTAGCTCAGAGAGATTTTCTTCATCTAAAGGAGCTAGTTATTCTCTTGGAGCTGGTCATTCTCTTGGCAAAAGGTGTCCAGTGGCGTTCACCCAGTTACAGACGTCTCAGAGGTTGACTGTCTTTTGGCTCAATCAAAAGCTTATTAAACTCAGACATGTGAACTGTTCTGTATACCATTTAGCTTAACAGGTCAATGAGTCCAGGGATTCCAGTTTGTTTGTTTGTTTTTTTAACCTTTCCTGTGAAGGATCATTTAGAAAAAACAATTCAACTTCCTGGGGAATAGTTGGCTTTTACTTCTTGCAGCCTACGTCTCCACTGCTTTCTCACTTTGCATGAAGTTTCCCAAGTGAAGACACCCAAAAAGGTCATGTATGAGAAATATGACATTGGGGCCCTTGAGCATCAGGGTCTGTGTCCATCCTGGGTGAAGCCATCCCTGAAGTCAGAACTTTTCCACTCTGAGACATCTAAAGGGTAGAGATAGTTTTCCCTTTTCCACGAAACTTGGACACAGGGCGCTTGAAACTTGGACACTCAGCTAGAGAGCTGCGTGGCTGCCTCCCTCTCACCCTATGAATGAAACCTGCGGAGAAAGCAAAGGCTGCAGCCTATCACTGTTTTCATAGAACTAGGCTGGAGGCATCTGAGGCAGAGTTTTTTGTCTCCAAGAGTTGATGCCTTCTGAGTACACCAGAAGGTCTTGTTGTCTGTGATACCCTGAGGGATAGGCTTCAGTAACATGGACTGTTCTTGCTATTCCTGGGAGATCTTGTACTGTGCTTTTCTTGTTGGAGAGAGGAGAGTGTCTCTGTCTAAACTTGGCCCTCCTCAAGGGGCCATATAAAGAAAGCTGCCTTAGTTTACACTGGCGGACAGCTAGCTCTCCATCCTCTTTCACTCTGATTTGGATCAGGCTGACCGCCAACCTCGCTGTTTGGCCACATGACCCACCCTTTGTTACACGCTGTGGCAGCTGGCTCTTTGGATTCTATAAGACCCAATATCTGGATCTTCGTCCCTTTGAATCCAGAGGGTGTGGGATAAAGTGGAGAAGGTAAACTGCAGAGTTTTGATGGGAAATACTGGACTGTGTTCCACAGGAAGGCAGTTTCTTAACACGTCTTTGAGAGGGGGCCTTTGTTGAGGGAGGTATATCAATAAATTGAATCACCTCCCTGATGCCATGTCCCAATTCAAATTGTTTGCAAACTTTTAGAAGTATTTTCATTTTGGTTTCAGTTTTAGGTAAATTATTGCAGCCATTGGGAGGTAACCCTCTTTTTCAGGCAGTTTTTTGATGCTGTGTCATTGTGTCAATTAAAGTTGAGCCAGGAGGGCCGGGGATGTAGCTCAGTGGCACTGCACCTGCCTGGCAAGTGCAAGGTCCTGAGTTCAACCCCCCAGTGCTGCCAAAAAGAAAAAGTTGAGCCAGGAGACAAAACTTATAGCAAAGGAACAATTTGAATTGGAAACCTTTACTATTTAGAGTTGTTAACTCATGAAAAGAATTTTTAAAAAACTGTAAGAAGTCACTAGTCCAGAAAGCTGCTGCTGACTGTGCTGAAGGAGCTGGAGCTCCAGAATGAAGAGCTCCAGTAAAGGGCTCCATGTGAGGCTGAGATACAGATCCTTCTGAGAGAGTTAGGCTTTGCAGGGATGTGTAGCCTCCTGGCGGCAAAGGAACTTGTCCCATAGCATAAGCCACAGCTGGTCCATAGATGCAACTACTGGCAGAAAGTGTAGGCCAGCACGGGGCCGGAGTTGAGCGGGCTATAGGAGTAGCTTCTGGCGTGTGGAGGTGACTGTGAGGGTGCTGGGGGAGCTGGTCTGGATAAGCAGCAGCTGGAGATGTATATCTGAGCTAATAAACTTCCTCTAGGAATGAGTCCTGGGCTCAGCAGAGCCAAGCGCTGAGTGTACATTAGGCCCTACCTACCCCATCAGAGGCTGAGCTTTGAGGGGAGGCTAAAGGGGAGACTCTGACCAAAGAAAGGCAGTGAGCTTGGGGCCCAAGGGTGATTAAGAGAGAGGAAAGCAGGCAGGGTTGAGGAGGCTGAGGAGGCTGAGTAGAATTCTTGCTCCTTTTCCTACCTGGTCCCTTCTTGGTCTGCGATTTACTTGGTTTTGCCACTAGGTGGCGCTGTCGATTTAAATAGATCTAAGAATCTCCCTGAGATTAGACCAGGAAGGCATAGTAAGGCAGAGGCAAGGAGCTGAGCAAGCTGTGTATGATAGAGTTTGCCCCCACAGCTCTTGAGGGCCGAAATCCAAGGGTGCCTTTCCTTATCCCAGTGATCAGTGCTGCACCTTGAAAACAGCCCTTACAGGAATATTTACACCACAGAAATCAGCCAATGCTACAAATTGTGGCTCCTTACCTCCCACACACATCCCGAGTTGATTGTCAGACATTTACCAGCATAAGGCACTGGCCACTGTGACCAGTTAGTGACACTGTCTGTGCAACTGAGTTTGGCAGGCTACAGTTGAAGGCTTGTTCTCTCCAAAATCTTGTTAAAATTTAATCTCCATTATGAAATAGTGAGGACCAGAGGTAGAACCAGAGCTGGGCATGGTAGTGCAAACTGTAATCTCAGAACTCTGTAGGCTGAAGTAGAAGGATCTCCAGTGGGAGGCCAGCCTGCACTACATAGTAAAAACCCTGTCTCCAAAGAGAGGGAGAGAAGATGAGAAAGAGGAAGAGGAGGAAGAGGAGGAGGAGGAGGAGGAGGAGGAGGAGGACGGGGAGGAGAAGGAGGTGGAGGAGGGTCAGTCCAGAACTTTAAAAGGATATTAGAGATCTGCCTTCATAAATGGATTAACTCATTCATTTGATCAAGGGGTTATTTTGAAAGTGGGTTGGACACACAGGCCATTTGGCCAGGTCACACTCTTGTCTCGTGGTATCTGCCTGCACTACTCAGGACTCTGCCCTCAAGCAGGACCCCAGCAGATGTTGCCTGTCAGCCTCAGATTGGGGCCTGTGGGCCAAAGTACAGTGATAAGTTACCCAGTGTACTAGTCAGTGCTTACTACAGCCAGATGTGGGAGAGTGCCCCGAGGATCCGGCAGAGGCCCTGGGCCCATGGCAAGTCCATATCAGGAGGCCGAAGGATCTGCCCCACCGGAAAGGCCCAAGGGCCAGTGCCGGAAGCTGAAGTGTCTGTGCCAGAAGGCCAACGGGCCTGCACTGGAAGCTAGGAAATGATGCTCAAAATGAAGATGAAGATTGAAGCTCCCCCAAGAGAAAAAACAGCCAAAGTTTCTTTGAAGAAAAACCACTGGAACTCTTCTAAAGAAAAGAAGTTGCAACAAAGCTCCTCCAAAGATCAGTTGAAACCCTTCCCTCCATTCTTTTATATTATTCCAGCAACACGCCTGAAGTAGGTGGGTGTTCCCTGCCTAGAACCACGCAGAGTCAATTCAGCTGGGTGTTCTCACTGCATTAACAGTTAACCATCACAGTCCACCCCTTGTCAATTTGATAATCAGACATGTTTCCTTAAACCACTAGCAGTATGCAGTAGCAGATTTGCACTAGAGGGCAGCAAAGCTGAGCATGTGCTTTCTTTCTGAGCAGAGTTCTACCTGCTGGTATTAGCATAACATTAATTGCTAACTGCTGCGTTATTTGTAGTAGCAAAAAACCTTTTCCTGTTCTGAGCCCAACTGAAAACTAGCAGCTTGGGACTCAAAGATTGTAGCTTAGTGGTGCCACTGTTTGCCTGGCAAATGTAAGGCCCTGAGTTCAATCTCAAAACAAGACGAAACAAAACACCTAGCAGCTTTCTGAGCCACTCTGTAAATAGGCTGGAGTAAAATACTGGAGTGAGGCCCCCACCCCAAGGTGTGTACCTCAGGAGACAACATATTTCTGTACAAACATTTGTCCACAAATGTTTATCAGAACACAGTAAGGCATGCGCTAAGTGATCAGTAAGTACTCTAATGTGGATGAGTACTCTAATGTGGATGGTAGAGGAAGGAGAAAAGTTGTGCAAGAAGACTGGACCTGGAGCTGGTCATTTGTAGAGATGGGTAGGGGGTGGTGTGGGGGTGGAGGTAGGATGCAAGGCTGGTCTACCATAGAGGTTGTTGCCAGGTGGTCAGAGCAGGGCCTGGGCACTCAGCTGGAGCTGGTCAGTCAGGGCTGCTGCAGTGCGAGCTACTGGATGGGCTCTTGTGGTACCTATCAAGGAAGGACCAAGAAGGAAGAACAGAAGGCCGGCAACATCGTGCAGCATTCCTCTTACTCCCTCTACTGGTGAAATTTAGCATTACGCCAGCGGGCAAAGGAGAGTAGTTCACGCCAGGTTTCTAGAGTCGGCTGTAGGGTGAGGTAATGTTGCTTTGGAGCTGAGGCTCTTAACTTGATGATTTGTTTTGTCCACCTCTTCTTCTACTTAATTCCAGTATTTATCCTTCTAAACACATTTGAATTTTTAGAAACTAAAAAAACAACTGTGTCTTCATCAGACAGCTCTCCTCTACACAGACATCTCCACTATCTCCCTAAAGTAGCAGAAAACCTCCTGAAAGCCCATTGTCTCACAGCCAACAATGTTTATTTCTCCTCACAGGTGGTCCTAGTTCCACTGGATGTTCTTTTAAAGTGTAAAGTCATGGCGCTAAGGAGAAATGAGAACATGGTTAATGAGGACAAACATGTGCCTATGCATGATAAGCAAAGAAGAATATGCAAATTACTACAATTTTCTTCTTTTAATTGGTCATCAATAAGGTTGTCAGGTAACATGTAGGACAGTCAAGCAATAAATGATTTTTTAAAAAATATAAATATGTTCCAAATATTACATAGGACAAACAGGCTAAAAATATTGTTATTCACCCAGAATTTAAATTTCATTGGGCATCTGTTTTGTTTTTTTTTTTGAGACAGGATCTCGCTTTTGTAGTTCTGGCTGGCCCTGAGCTCAGCCTTGAACTCATAGCAATCCCCCTGCCTCTGCCTCCCAAGCGCTGGGATTACAGGCGTGAGCCACCACACCCGGCATTGTGGTATGTGGTTCTGATTACTGGTGGATGTGAGTCTCCACACCCAACATTGTTGTATGTTGTATGTGGTTACTGGGGATCAAACCTGAGCCCTTGAATTTGCAAGACAGGCACCTGAACCACTGAGTTAAATCCCCGACCCTGGGCAGCTGCATTTTTGTTTACAAAATACGATAGCCCTAGTGTCCTTACTTTGATTTCTCTCACTAATAACACAGACTGAGTAAGGTATAATAAAAAAAGGTTTATTTGGTGCAGTTCTGGTCCAAGGTCAAGGGGCCTCATCAGAGTTCTGCAGTGTCATAGAGCGTCACATGGCAAGAGATAGGGAATGTCCCTGTGACCCAGCCATGCTGGTTTCTATGGCAGTACAACTTCAAGACCACGCAGTTGCACCCGGATCCCTTAGTCCAGTGATTGGATTACCCCACTTGTGGGGCAGAGCCCTAATCCGCCCTGAAAGGTCTCACCTCTGAATATCTTATAATGGGAATTACACTGCTGGTGAATTGCAGAGGGGGAAAGCCATAGCTGTGGTTTCTTTCTTCAGCTATCTTTGTCTACTTCTCAGCTTGTATGGCAGCTGGTTATAGAGCTTTTCCTGTTGGGAGAATCTAAACCTTCACTCTTGAAGGATCTGGGTCTGAGAAGTACTAAGTTGCTTCATGATCTGGGTTCTGGAATAAGAACCCCTTCATGGCAGCTGCTCAGCTTCCTCTTGGAAATTAAGGTTGATCTGTGCAGCCAGCAAAATAGCATACCCTCTTCTGGCTGCGTCTCGTGGTGGGAACATTTTCTTCTGGAGAACTAAAACTCCAAAGCAGCAGAGCTCAGGCTTTCTGCAACAGAAAGCAAACATGATCTGACTGTAGGCAGAGATTTCACTGTCAAAGAAGCCACTCCCACTTCCAACCTTTGTTTCTCGGACCGCTCTCCTGCTCCTGGGAAGAGGCCTGTGGTATTAACTATGCCTTTTTTTCACTTGGATGTTTTCTGATGCTTTGACATCTGGGGCTTTGCTCACCCTGCAGGGACCGTGTCCCAGGGCTAACTACTTCCTCTACCTAGAAAGCTGCCTACCTTTCATACACAAACCAAACTATCTAGACCCTATTTCCTTGAATACTTCTGTAAGGAGACTTTTACACTCTGGGGCACCCTACAGAGGCCCTGAGCACTCCAGGGCCAATTCCCCTAATTGTCCCTGTGCCCCACAGCCCAGTGCAGTTACTCAAACGAGCAAATCCCAAACCTTGGGGTTCTTTCCCATGACTCCCTTTCTTCCCTGCTTCCTGATTTACCCTGTCATTTCTCCGTGGGGCCTTGTATGGCAAGGTTCGTCCTCTTGAGATCTGTGAACAAAGCCAATGTCTTCTTTTGTTCTCGTCATCTCTGGGTCTGTCTTAATTATACTTGGTTAAAATAAATCCCGGGCAGGGCCGGGGAGTTAGCTCAGTGGTTCCGGCGCCTGTCTTACAAGCGCAAGGACCCGGGTTCGATTCCC